>VZTL01023031.1:0-35571 GCA_013400535.1 Scopus umbretta
TAGCCCTTTGGTCAGTTTGGGTTATGGCTGTGCTCCCTCCCATCTTCATGTGCACCTGGCAGAGCATGGGAAGCTAAAAAGTCCTTGACTAGTGTAAACACTACTTAGCGACAACTAAAACATCAGTGTGTTATCAACATTATTCTCATTATAAATCTAAAACACAGCACTATACCTGCTACTAGGAAGAAAATTAGCTCTATCCCAGCTGAAACCAGGACAATCTTTCACAATCCAAATAAATAACTTCCTTAGGTTTTGGCTTTATTCCACTTTTGCCACACTGAGAGGACATTTCCTCTTAAATGGCAACTTTTATTAAAAACGTGAAGGCAATCCACTCACCACTTGAACTAAATGATTCTTTCAGGCTTCTGCTATTGGTGTTCATGCTGGGTTTCCTTCCAGGTGATTCAGGTTTCTCTAGCCCATAGTAAAAGGATGCCTGTTCTGCTAACATCTTTGGTATTCTGTTAAGAAGCCCATGAAAGAGAGTTATCCGGAGAACAAAGCTGGGGTAGGTCTGTGACAACTCCTAGGCTTGTGTGAGCTGTGGCTGAGGTATTGCTACATGCTTATTGCAGGAAGGAGACAGTCCATACCCAAAAGAACAACTACTTCCCGAAATGCTGAAAGCTGTTAACATGGATCTTCCTAGTGACTCTGCAGGATGGTGCCATGCATTTAGCCAGCGGGCGAGTCACTGGGAAATATAATGAATCAATAACCATCTCAGTCCAGAGTACTCTTGCCTACTTCATCTCTACTGGATTGAGTGTGAATGTGATTTAAATGGTTTGTACATGGAAATAACACTGGTGTTAGTCACATTTGTTGCTGGGCTTCGATGCCTTTCCCCCCCATGCACACCATCTTTGCAGAAAGTCATTATGTTTCTGTTTCAGTCAAGCTTTCCCTCTCTGATTGTATCTGTGGGAATATGTATAATTCTACATATCCCATAATGGGAAAATATTAAAATTCCCAAGGCTGTGGTTTCTATTGCAATCTCACCTTTGGAAAGAGGTAATACACAGCCTTTTTTTGAACATTAGCAGAAGAGATGTCAGCCATGGAAGTGCTTTTAGATGTGTCTATAGTGCCAAATTCTTGCAGTTTCCAATAATCCATATTTATTTTACTGTTTTCTTTTTAGAATGAGAGGTGCACTAAGAAATGGGAAAGTTTGGAAGTGGAATTCTGGATGGAAAGAATGTGAGTAAAATTCCAAAGCTGGAAGTTATAGATCTGCTAGGGAGCAGTAATACCTCAGAGAAAGAGGAACTTCTTCCAGCTCTTCTTCCCAGCAGTGGGCCGAAATTACTGTTTCAACCTTTTTTTTACCTTAACTTCCCCAGCTAATTCTGCCTTTCAGCGTATTTCATACAAATCTTACCTTCTGTTTGACATGCACATCCTGATCGTGGAAATGTAGTAACATGGACATGATGTGATAACTTGTACACAAGATGCATATAAAACTTAACAGAGGTGCTCATCAAGTTGTTAATGTTAATTGAACAATGCCTTGAACACTGTGATGTTTCTAAAAGACCAGAAAACTTGTTTTCTTATCATGATATATATATAGAGTGATGTAGACAGTACTAGAAAAGTCACCCATGAGGCAGTAGCTTAGTGAAACTGAAAAAACATAAAATCAACAAATAAAACTTAAGATCATTTCCCTCAAAGCAGTAATCAATGTTGTCTGGAGGAAAACAAATCCCGTAAGATAAACTTTATCTCTCTTTTAAATGGTATCAGAAGTTTGGTTGGAAAAAAAACCTGAACTATATGTTCTGACGTATTTGAGCTTACATTGCCAAAAAAAGGAATATAGTCCAGTCAAAACTGATTAACTGCATAATTAGAAGAAGGAACTGTAAATAAGGCTTCTTATTCTCAAACATGGAAAAGCTAGAGAAGAAAATCACTGGTGCTCTTGGTTAATTCCTCCCACAGTGAAACTCAAGAAAATCTATTTAATTTATGTATGAGATATACCTTAAGAGATGGTATAAAGCATCTGTAAGTATATTGTGGAAGCAATCACAGCCAGATGTATAAAAAGGACAGAATGAGATGCTTGGAAACTGGACTGAGTAGATTCAGACTAGAAATAAGAGGAACATCTTTCACCATTCAAGTTATAAGGCATGTGGGGGATTCTCCATCCTTGGAAGTCAAACCTAGTTGTTTATATTTAAATACATTCTACAGTTGAAGTAGAAGTTTTAAGGCTGGAAGTGGTGCTCGCTAAAATACTCTGCAGAAAGTCAAAGATTGCATTCTACATAACTTTAATGGTCCTTTCAGATATATGACAGGACTTATGAATGTGTGTAACATAGTGATGTTGGAGTATTGGCCTTAATTAGAGATGCTGTTAGTAGACTTTACAGGTTACTCATAATATTAAATAACTACATCCATTCAGTGACAGACCTAGGTCTTGCAAGGTAAAATATCTGGGACAAAGACTTTTTATTACTTACCTCTGTGTTTTCCAGTCATACATACAGCACAGTGGGAGCTAATTCTTATTTGCCATTCAGTTGTGATCGGTTGCAAATTATAATCTGGAACAGTCAGAAATGTCTTACCTAATAAGTATTTGCAGAATACATTAATAATAGTCTTTGCTTTCCCTAAGTCATGTGGTCATTTGTTAATAGCAGGGCATGATTCCACATAGACCAATATGTCTTTGTTCTGCTTTATCTTAGCATATAGTTTTAAGCATTGTTATTTTTGGGGGCTCTCCTGACTTTCTTCTTGTTTGGCTACTACATTTTGCTTTGTGTGCTTAGCAGGTGATCATGTAGATGTAGGTGATCATTATGCCTTTTAGAAAACAAATTATGATACTAAAATAACTATATGCAATTTTAAGCAGGAAAGGTCATAGAACTACTACTTCTAAAAAATGCCAGATACTCACACAACTTTTGTTTGTTTGTTTTTTTGATTCTGTCTTTTCAGTCCTGGCCCTCCAGAGCACCTCATTACCAATGATGTCCTAGTGGTAAGGTTGACATATAAATTTAGCTTGGGGTGACTTCCTCATTTTGATTCTCTTCCCTTTCCCCCAACCGTCTGCCATTTTATAGAGCGAACAGAAGCTACCATGATAGATAAGAACATGGTGTGCATTATAAAGTGAAAAATGTGAGACGATTCTGATTTGTTGTGGCTTAACTGTTGCCCTCTCTGTGCAAAAATAGAAGCTTTGTTTCTTGAAGTCCTTAGATATTACAGATATCAATGTTTTGCCTAGCTGTAGTTTGTTAATGTTGCAGAACCCCATATTTGTTGGTGTTTAAAGTGGAAACTCCTGTGTTTCATGTAATATAGTATGGCACTTGGCAGGAAAAAACAAAGGTTATAAAAGGAATGGGACTGTAGAAGGCAACAATGAGTATTCAGTGTGCTTATGACTGGAAGGTTATCTAATGTAACAGCTTTTTGGGAAATGAGTTTTTTAATGAAGAGTTATTTTAGTCATTGAAACATAGAGTCCTCTTTTGGTATTAGTCAGCATGAGGTACATTACCTATCTCCTTGGGCTGGCCTAGCAGCTAAGGAGTACAAAGTACTTCATGCCAACCACTCCAAGCCTGTGCATGATTTCCAGATGCTAGCGTTTAATACCCCTGAGGCAAAGTAACACGTATTCTGTATTTCCCCCTCATTTTCTGTGTGAGGCATAAGAGCTGTAATGATTGGCATGCGTTGTTCCTGAAATGGCTTGGAAAACTGTACTGGCATGAGTTATTAAAAGTGAACTGGAATGACTCAGGTGGAGGGTAGGGTGAAATAAATCCATGATCTCCCTACATCAGGACCAACAAGAAGATGCCTTGTAGACTAATCACTGCCACAACACACAGAAACTCATCATCAAGTGTTTTCCCCCACCCTTCCTAAATAATTATCAGATATATGTGCAGCTGTTTGGGCAACAGTGTATTATACAGTTTCCTGATTTTGGGATAACTTGAATGGGTATAACAACCTCTGGCAGTGCACCACTGTATGGACAAGCTGGTTCTGAAGCCGTGTAACTGGGCTACTGTCCTGGGATAATGAGCTCTGAATTTACTCGTGCAGCTGGATTGCTTCCAGCACTGAGACCAGTTTAGTTGGCTCTGTATTATAGATAGTGGTTGTCTGCATGATGTTTCATTATTTGCTGCAGATGTGGCATTTGCTGTCTTCACACTTTTCCACTCCTGTCTTTTATAGTCCCGTGAGGTTTGCTGCTTGGAAGTGCAAGTGGACATTAATGAAAGCAGGAAATATTTGAAAGGTATGCCGATTTCTCTGTGAAGCAAGGACGTGACCAAATCAACCCTATCATAGTCATTCATACCCAGATGAAGGCACTTTAGGATACAGAGACGACTAAGAATGTTCTAAAGAAAATACAACATAATGCAGTGGAAGTCCCTGCCTCCAGTTGTAATGCTGATCTCTGTGTCTTTTCCTTGAAGCACTCAAGTTTGGACACAGTAAACTTTGCTGGTGGAAGTATGAGAGAGTGCTGACTCTGGCAGCACTCCCAGCTATGGGTAAAAGCAGGAGTACCAGTTCCTGTGCTGTAGGAGACTTGCCAGTGTGGCAGCTTACAGAGGAGTTACCACAGACAATAATCCAACAGAAGGTTTACCAACTTTGTTAGCTATTTTACCTGAACAGCGGTATTATCCTCTAAACAAATCTGTTTTCACTAGAGGGTAAAAATCTCGTGCTTACGGTGCCTGCATCTCATGAGGGAACACAGAAAACTACAGAGGACACAGATACTTTCTACTTCCATTGCGTGAAGGCTTGGGAACCAGTTCTAAAAGTCAGGCTGCAGGTAATGGGCACTGTACATACCACTGTTCATACTGCTTTCCTAGTTCCAGTGTCACCAAAACAGTGAAGAACTGGATTGTTTCTGTTCTGTGAATAAAAAACATGTTTTTTGTTCCCTGTAGAAAGTTTCTGATAAGGAAGATGACAATAGCAATTTAAGTGACACCTTAACAGTACCAGTGAAATTTCTTCCTGTTCAACATAAAGTGAAAGTAACACTCCCTGTAAGACATGTAAGTGCTTCACCATTTATGTGATCTTTTGGAAAGAAGAGTAGTATTCAACGTCCTAACATTTTTTTAAAAATCAATTAGTAAGTCTGAGTGAGAATTTTGTGCAAATACAAGTTTTCTATGAAAAAAGTTACTTTTCTCAGAGAAATATCAATTTTCTGTCAATAAAATCAATAATTGGGAATTCATCCTGGCAAATTCTAGATGCATTTAAGACCAACCTTTGCTGTCCTTACACAGTTAAAGGAGAATATTCAATACCCCTAGCAAGGATTTGGGATGTCCCACTGCTCTTTATCAAGACTCGGTGGCTGGCTCAGTCTATACACCTAAATTTTAGATGGCTCAAGTCAGATGAGTTGAATCTTACCCTCAAATAACAATTCTGTCACATTATTCTGTGCGTACAGTCAGGATGGTAACCAGTGGAGAGATACAACTCTAAGTTGCTTTAAAAACAGTAGTAATGCTGCTATGTGGACAGATGAATCTGTTAACAATAGCCAAACATCTTTCTCAGACCTTGCAGCAAATGAGAGGCAAAAATAGGAGAAGAATTTCTCAGCAGCCTTTGCCGTAAGGAGAAGGGAGAATGAATGTCTTTTTCGCCACTAGTGATTCTCCACCCCTCTGTTTGGACTATCTTTTACCTCCAATAGGTTTTTGGAAGGATGTGGTGACTTCTATTTCCTCTTCAATCACTGTCTTTATCTGGCTGCTGTTCTTCATCCTTAAGAATAGGAGGGTGGCAATGTGATGCTGCTGCTGGGTTAGGATGGTACGTGGGGGTATATTCACAGTAAGAAAGAAATCCTGTTTCACATCCTGTTCGTCTAGCTGCTTTGACTCCTCCTGCCTTTTTTGCTTCTCTGTAGAATATGTTAGGTGTTTAGTTGCTTTCCTTCTCTCTCCCACTACAGTTTTCCAAAAAACTGTATGCAGGGTGGAAGTGGTGGGGCATTCCAGGAGACACTGAAAATCTGCATTCCAAAACTTCTCTTTTTCCCTTTCATTCACATTCCTGCTCTCATTTCTTTGTTTACAGAATGTGCCACTGCAGTTGTACCTCCAACTAAATGATTGGTAAGAGAACTGTTTTTTTTTCTCTAAAGGTTTTATTGCTCTTTGAACTGTGGATTCTAGAACAGAGTATCCTTTATTTAGATACAAAGAATGCACAAGACTAGGGATAAAATATAACAATAGTTAAGTCACCATTAAAGAGTCATCACAACAGATCAAAGTTAAATGTCCTTGGGGCAAAAGAGTCACGCCAAGATGCAAAAAAAAAATAAATTATGAGAATTTCAAACAGTGAGGAACTTAGTCACTGAGTGTCCTTTGCGTCAAAGAACCAAAGACTGAGATTGGAGGCTTCTTCAAAAGGGACACAGAAGCGGGAAGAAGGCAGAGGGAAAAGGGGATCTGAAATAAGCAAAACATCCAGAGTCCATACATTACATAGCCACGCAGGTATTCTTAAGAAAATAGATTTGTGTCTCTGGTGATATCAATAGAAAGAAGCACAAGGTAGGGAAGACAAAATTTTACACTGTAAAATAATGAGACAGACAACAAATAAACCAAAATTATTTGACTATCTTTTTCATTTTACTGTTTCCATATAAAATTGTGGTACAAATTCCCATGGAAGACTTTGTTAGGTTCAAGTCACCCTTTGCTCAGAAATTATGTGAAGCAGAAATAGAAAGGATTCAGCTTACAAAGCTACTGAAAGACACAAAGGAGCCTTTCTTTTTTCATATTTGCTATCCTTAGCTGGCAGTAAAACTTACAGTGAAACATTAGAAAATAAAGATCCTACATAGAAGCAATGCAGTTGATTTCTTTGAAACTGGAAGCTGCATTTCTGTCTGTAAATCTGAACAGTGAATCATGATTTTTTATGATATTTAGTAGACTGCAGTTGCTGAAAATAGATCCATATACATTTTAAACACCAATCCTGTGCCTCTGGATTTATTTATGTTTCAGCACAGAAAAACTAGATGTGCGCTTAGGGTATGATCTGTGCCGTGAAGAGCAAGAATTCTTGCAAAAAAGGAAGAGAGTGGTTGCCAGTGCCCTAAAAAGGGTTCTTCATCTGGAAAGAGATCTACATGGACATGAGGTCTGTGAGTTGGAATCCAAGCACGGGGTGTGGGTCTGTTGAATTAGGATTGGCACAACTCCCCACAAAATTTCTAGTAGTTTTTGCATGTTGATGACAAGCCCATTGATTTGAATGGCAGCAGAACAGAAGTTCTCAGTGTGGCATACCCTGTACTCATGTAAAATTTCAGCTCAGCTATTCATGCCTTCATTCTTTTCAGTGGGTCAAATTCCCAAGGATATAATACACCACTCTTCAAAGCCAGAGTTTCCAACAGTGTGATGCAGTGGGTCAGCAATCAGTACATTGTGTTAGACACAGCCTAGTCAGACAACCGAAACCAAGTAGGAACACAAGAATATTTGAAATTCACCTCACATAGGTATTTATGAAATCATTGTAATGTCCCTTCTTTAGCCTTACCTTTTTTTTTATTTTCAGAACACTTTTCACAAAAGTCAAAATTCTTTAGGGTGACGAAAGAATATTTTATAACAAGCTCCAGCTGAAGTATGTTTTGTTGCCAAGATCCAGGGTGAATTTTTAAGTGAACATTTATTTTCTTGCTGGAATTTTATTTGTTGAATGGATGCTGTCCAAATAATCATTTTGTTTGCTTAATATATTTTGTCTGAACTCTTCTCAGGACTTCCTTGAATCCATTCTGTATTACATTTATTGCCATTTTTGTTATTTATAATAAAGTCATATCATTGTCTGTTATTAATCATTTCAATTCCAATTATAAAAAGCAAGGGCAGGAAGGAAAGTTAAAATCACTGCATATTCAAACTCATCCAAGCTTTGGGATTAAGGGAACCCACTGGAGGTG
The DNA here is from genome assembly GCA_013400535.1 of Scopus umbretta. Lineage (NCBI taxonomy): Eukaryota > Metazoa > Chordata > Aves > Pelecaniformes > Scopidae > Scopus > Scopus umbretta. Next base: position 8,042 of record VZTL01023031.1, read on the forward strand.
AATTTAAAGAAGGTACTGGTAAAGACTGGCTGAATGTTGATTTAATTTCATTGTCCTCCAATGAAGTCTGCTGAGGAAATTATGAGAGCTGTAATTAGACTTTTCCATGTAGGCAAGTGAGTAACTTTTTGAAGATAATACTTATGTTTTGAACAGGTTCCAGTAATAGCTGTTATGGCAACAGGCGGAGGCCTTAGAGCAATGTCAGCTATGTTTGGCCACCTCTTAGCTCTTCAGAAGCTAAATCTGTTGGACTGTGTTACCTATCTCACCGGGGCTTCTGGCTCGACATGGTGCGTATAGAAAATTAGATTTGCATTTGGAATGATTGTTGACACTGCATTTCCACACAGTGAAAGAGATGCATCTTTTTTGAAGTCTTACAATGTTAATAAATGAATGTAATTCCCTGGTAAAGCTATTACTGTTGGCTCTTGATCGTAACTTCAGTTTAGGCTTACTGATCCTCTTCTTTGATGAAAGTGTTTGGGTAAATATAGTAATTTTCCAAAACCATCCAAATAGAGGGATGATTTTCTCACATTTCTGTTCTTTAGGACCCTAGCAGACCTGTATGAGCATGCCGACTGGTCACAGAAGACTCTGGAGGGGCCACTTAAGGCAGTGAAAGAGCAAGTGACAAAATGCAAGTTCAACCTTATGTCTATAGAGCATCTGAAATATTATCACAAGGAACTTGCTGAAAGGGCAAAAGCAGGACATGTGTCATCTTTTACAACTTTGTGGTCACTTGTTCAGGAAATGTTCTTACATGAACGGGTATGTACATGGTCCTGCCACACATTTGGGAAACATCCACTCATTTTCTTTAGAGCTTTACTCTTTGAAGGCGTGATGTAATGTGTGGAACAAATCCAAAGTGACTGAGGTATCCCACTGTGATTTGTAAATAATGACAGAGGATGTTGTAGCCAGGATTTTCCAGGGTAGCTAATAGTTTGAAGGTGCCTCTGTACCAGAATGCCCAACAGCTAGCAACTTCAGTAGGCAAACTTTCAGAAAGAGCTGAGCAATCCCTCCTGAAAAGTTTGATCTTTTAAAGTCTGTTTCTAGTTGGACACTTTAGAGCTAGAGTAGTCTGTCCTCACATGAACATTAGTCTCAGCTTAGTAAAGATCTGTGGAGTGCAGGCAATCGAGGCACTTAAGTATTAATGGAGAGGTTAGTAGGAAGGAAAGTGCAGGAACATGGAGGAAGAGAGATCTTATAAAAATTCACACAGATTCCCCTGAATTGTAAAACATCTGTTATCTATCTGTACTCAGGTAGATTGTGTCGGTGGTTTTGCCTTATGCTCTTCCAGAGGTTTACTCTGATTTTTTTATCTCTTTGATTAGCCAAGAAAGTACAAACTCACAGACCAGCGCAAAGCATTGGAGCATGGACAAAATCCATTGCCTTTTTATGCAGTCCTCAATGTGAAAGAGGAAAAGTTCAGTACTTTCAAATTTAGAGGTAAGTATTCCTAGAGCTTCTTCTGACTCTCAGTAGAGACTAAAAAGAATTTGGAGGGAGGGTGCGTGTGTGTGGAGAATAAAACGTGAATACATCCGTTGCTTGCCCTGACTCAGTATTCATCTTTTAATAAAACTTCTGTCTTTTTTGTGAACTGCTGGGTGTTGATTAGAAAGAGTAGATCAGCTGGATAACATCCTCAGGCATGAACAGGGCATTTCTGAAGATCTGGCCTGAAGTTCTAGTTTTGCCACAGATGTTGTGAATGAGTGTGGGCAAATCATATGATCCTTTTCTGCCTCAGTTCCACACCTATAAAATGGCTTTGATGGTTCCTTAGTTTGTAGAGATACTGTGAAATGTAATTGTCACTTCCCTGAATACTACACTGATGAGGGTATGAAAATGGAGTGGAGTATGATTGCTATGATGAGTGCGATATGACACCCTTTAAATGGACACAGGCTACATTCATGTCCTGGTTTCAGCTTAACTCAGAGTTAATTTTTTTCCTAGTAGCTGCTATAGTGTTGTGTTTTGGATTTAGTATAAAAATAATGTTGATAACACACTGATGTTTTCAGTTGTTGCTAAGTAGTGTTTATACTAGTCAAGGACTTTTCAGCTTCCCATGCTCTGCCGGGTGCACAAGAAGCTGGGAGGGGGCACAGCCGGGACAGCTGACCCAAACTGGCCAAAGGGCTATTCCATACCATATGTCATCAGGCTCAGTATATAAACTGAGGGGAGTTGGCTGGGGGGCAGCGATCGCTGCTCGGGGACTGGCTGGGCATCGGTCAGCGGGTGGTGAGCAATTGCATTGTGCATCACTTGTTTTGTATATTCTATTATTATTATTATTATTTTTTCTCTTTCTCTGCTGTTGTATTAAACTGCCTTTATCTCGACCCATGGGTTTTACCTTTTTTTTTTCCCCCGGTTCTCTCCTCCCATCCCACTGGGGGGGAGGGTGAGCGAGCAGCTGTGTGGTGCTTAGTTGCCGACTGGGGTTAAACCACAATTCAACAAAAGGTATTAAAATGAGCAGATACTAGAAAGAAAAAAACAGTTAGTACTTACATTTGGTTAGGTTTGTAGCTACTGTTCTACTGCAATACCTGTACAGGACACCTTGAGTCGGGAAACTGCACAGCCATGCCCACGCTGTGATACTTTCTAGTTTGCTTTTCTAGCTGATGCGTCTTCAGGCTGCTTTGTTATATCAGGTAGACTGACAAGTTTGGGTTAGTAGAGGTTTTGTGCCAGTCATTCCTTGCAAGCTGGATCACACTTGCATGTTGTACATTTGATGATCTTGATTTAGAGAGGCAAGTGGGATCTTTATATAGAAATACATATGTAAACTTTTGAAGCTAACGTTACACTCTTTCTGAGGTGAAAAAGCTGGTTCCTTTTGTATGCAGATCATGTCTCAGTTTGTATGGATCTAGACAGTGTAGTTTGCAATACAAAGCTACTGATAGTACAGAGCTGTTGAGACAAGCAATATCCATGGAGCTTGTGGATAGCTTTATCCACAGGGGAAGGTTTTGTTTTCTTATTTTTATTACAGTTAATATGCCATGTGTCAATTCTCTTGTAGAGTGGGCAGAGTTCTCTCCTTATGAGGTGGCCATACCAAAATACGGAGCCTCCATTCGTTCAGAATATTTTGACAGTGAGTTCTTCATGGGAAGGCGAGTGAAGAAGCTGCCAGAATCTCGGATCTGCTATCTGGAAGGTGACCTAGCAGAGCAATATAGTTAATCACAACATGGCAGAAAGCATGGTACAACATGGTAGAAAGCATGGTACAATGCTCCTTGCCAGTAGGTCTGCTCTAGGTCTTGATTCAATGTGCTTTTTACCCCTTTTGTACACTTCTGCTCTTTGTAAAGCTTCTTTCCTCCTGTCCTTCCTTGTAACCTGGGCAGATTTGGGGAAGTTGCAGCATGATTCCCCTTCCCATATTCTGAACCAAACAAGAAGGTGGGGAAGGCAAGTTGAGGAAATAATAAGCCTTTCTTCCCTGACCAGTCATCAACTCTTCAACTTCATCAGCTATATTTCTAGACAGTGCCTTGCTGGGGAAGAATTGAAAGGAGCTCATCTAGAACAACCCACAAAGATGAGAACCATCTGGACTTTGTGGGTTGAGAATGGTGTCACTAATCTTCCCTGCCCATAAGGATGAAGGAAGCTCTTTTAACCTCCAACAACTGCTTTGACTGGCTGTTCTGCCTCTAAAGGTGAAGAAAAAGGGAAATGCAGCTAGTCAGTGGAATCCATCCGCCCCAGGCAGATTTTGAATCCTTGTCCGAATTTTAGCTTTTGATACCAAAAACAAGGGTCCAGTGGAGACAAAAATTGTATTTCTCTCACTCTGAAGTCTTCTAGAGATTGAATTTGTCCCTCATGTGAGTACCTGGCATGGGTCTTAATGACAAAGGATAGTTTGTTCTTTTCCAAGAGCATGTGGAGTCACTTCTGTCTGATCCTGGACCAGCTGAACTCCACAGACACAAAACATGCCTGAAAGGAAAAAATGGGTCTTAGATAAATTTAAAGAATAAATCAGTTTAAAGAAGGGCCTTATGCTTATGTGGTTTCACCATGCTTTCAAAGCCTGCTTTCTTTCACAAGTATACCGTAAACACTCTAAAACATCATTTGGGTGACTGGTACCTCTTATTTTGTTACTCTATACTATACAGTGAATGGTCTGTGTGTAGTTATGTCTTGAGAAAGAGCACTGAATACTGACACCATTATGTTTGAACTCTGCGATACCTACTGCTTAAGCTGCATCATGACGGGGTCAGTTCACGTGGGCCAATAGTATGTAGCATGGATACTTGTAATAATCAGTGGTTAACATGTGGTGGTGCAGTATTTTTCCCATGTGGTTTGACTTGCAGGTCTTTGGACAAACATCTTTACTAGGAATTTGCTGGATGGCTTGTACTGGTCCTCAAATTCAAATGAATTCTGGGAACGATGGGCCAAAGATATGGTAGATATAGGTAAGAGTTACAAAATCAGGATTTATTTTTGACCAGACAGTGCTTCCTATTCAGGAGAGGATTAAGAAAGATGCACTATTGCTACAGTTTGTGAATTCTTTCTCACATGTTCTCCCTGAATTTCTGCATGTTGTGTTGCCTCAATGTGGATCTTCCAGCATGATTTTCACCTGTATCAGAATGATCACTATGTGATGTTTTCATCTTATTTTATTTTATTTTACTTTTAACCCAGAGACGTGCTAGTTACAAATGGTTTTAATTTAAAATTTACTCATGGTCTGTTAAATGACTCCTCCCATGTCTGCAAATGGAAGGGTGGCTTTTACTTGTAGGCAAAAGTACAAAGCCAGTGTGTGTCTTGAAAGAGGAAAAGACAAAAGCTGTGCTTGCTTTAAACAAAACCAAATATCTCTTTGTTTAAATGGGATTGGTCATGTGCATATATTTTCAAGCAGACTGCAAGAAACAAGGAGGGGAGGGACCCACAGGAAGACAGCAAGGGCAGCTAGCCAGTAAAGGTGCCTGGCAGAACAGATTGCCGATGTTTTTTCTCACAGTTCCTTCTCTATTTCAGAAAAACATTCCCCTGAGGAAGATGTGACTATCATCGAGCCTCCATCTTGTTTGTCAGGGAAGTTGTATGAAATGTTTCAGGACATTATGACCAAGCGCCCACTACTGGGAAAGTCTCATAACTTCCTGAGAGGCTTAGAATTTCATAAGGATTATATCCATCAGAAAAAATTTATTGACTGGAAAGGTAACTGCAACAAAGAGTTAGCTGCAGTGTGCAGGTAACATCTCAGACTTTTTTTCTTTGGACTTTGGAAATCTCACATTTAGAGATATTTTCTCAGGGTTTGGAAATCTGCTGAGATGGAATTATGTACATGGTGTCTGTTTCTTTAGGGTAACAGGTTAAAATGAACTAGTCCATGGGCCACTCTTTCACCTCCTGAAGATATCTGTAATTTGTGTCAAAGCATGCTCTTCTACAGGAAGTTTGTCACTTGCATAGGTACAGTAGTCAAAAGATTCAGAAAGGGTAGAATCTTTTGAGGTCAAGAAACAAAGGTAACACTGGAAACATAAAATAGAAGGTTATTATGTGGATCAGATGAAGGAAAGGACTGGCTGCAAGCATGTCATTGCCTATACGTGTGGTATTTCGCCTGATGATTTATATGGATACATCCAGAGACCTCTCTTTAACCCTTCAGAAACAGAAATACCGAGATCCAGCCACAGAAAGTTAAAGCCACATAGGTTTAGACTGTATATATTAAACAAACAGAATGCATACACTTGCTGCATAAATTTAACAGCAATTTTCTATGGCCTGTGCTCTGCAGGCAGGCAAAGTAAAAGGTCATAATAGTTTTACCTCAAAATCTATGAAACAGTCTGTGAAATGATAGCAACGTGACAGAAGTGAGGTTTTGTGCATCACAAACCTTCCTGTAATCCCAGCATCGTCATTTATTCCATGAGCAGGCAGCAGTGTGGGAGGACCCCACTCTATTAAGGTTAATCTGACTTCAGCAAGAAAACGTGCCTTTTTCTGCCTTCTCTGAGTTCTTCTCTTTGGCAACTTGTCTTTTCTCTCCCCTGTTTCATACAAGTTAAACCACTTTTTGTCCCTGGCTACCATTGCTATGTGGTTTGCTGACAATGGCAAGAGATGGTGGAGCTTTTTTGTGGATTAAGGCCCACAGTGTGCTAAGTGTTTTCAAAATGTTCAGTAAGAAAAAAGTCTGTGTCCTAAAAGAGTCTGCTCTAAGAAAACAAGTGAGGGAAGGAAAAAACAAGTAGCATAAGAAGAGTGGGTGAGAGAAGGACCAATTGAGTAGCTTAAGAAGGTGGATAAAGGATAAAATTGTCAGTCAGTAAATGTTAAAAAAAATCATTTTCCTTATATTTCCTGACTAGCAGTTTTGTAAAGGCAAATGGGTAGAAGCAGATTTCAAGGAGGATTTGGAGGAAGGGACACTAAAGACTACCTCACGGTAGATATTCTACAAATAAAGTAAAATAAGTGGAAAGCATGAAGTCTGGAGTTGGAAGAGAGAAACTGAAAGTCTGGAGTGGGAAAAATAAGCAGATTTTGCATCCTCTTTTGGCTGCCGGCATGAGACCAAGCTAAAACCAGGTATGGATCCATCTCTAGGAGCAAGAGGAGATGCCAGCTCTGTGAGCAGAAATGATAGTTTCATGGTAGGTGAAGTCTCCAGCATATAACAGTGTTTTAAAGGCTTCCCTGCAGCTCAGGTTATCTGACACATTAAAACAAGACTTTAAATGCCATGTGAAAAAAACTAATGTTCATGGTGGGAAATTTGAGAACTCGTAGTCTGGAATTAGTGTAATGCATTTACAGTAGGGTTCATGCTTTCAAGGGAATTCCTGAGGGAGGACTTCTTTCAAGTCCCTTTTTGGGTGTGGGATGGAAGAAGAGACTCCCAAGGAAACACCTACTTCTAATTCACATATCCAGCCATGAATAAATGCTGCATAGTTCCATCTCCATGGTAAAAAAAATTGGGGCAATGGAATTTCAACTAAAAATATTCACCAGGCCAAATAAAACTAGAAAGTACACTCTGTTTCTTCTGTGAGGGACTGCAAGCAAATGTCTCTCATTACAGCAGAATCTGTGAATTCCCAGCAGCCATGAATCCTAAAATAAGCAAATAATTTTGTAAAGACTTGACAGTAAGGGAATGGAAAAAATATGAGTTATTACTTCAAGCTGCTGTCAAACATTCCAGGCTGTGGAACAAGCTAGAGTTATTCTGCACGGTTTAAATCAACACTACAGAATGAGGCCAAGAAGGCAGAGAGATCGAAAGAAGTGAAATGCTGGAAGTTACCTGCAGGATTTCTGTGATCAACAGTTTCTTAAAATACCTAAGCACAAATGATTTAGGGCTCAAGGGGTCTTTTCTGGGCTTTGCTACCTCATTTTGTGAACTTGAGGAACACTCTTTGACCACTATTTTGATATTGGAAACCATAGCAAAATGTTTTGTATTCTGTGGGACTAGAAATGGTACTGGGGGAACAATAGTGGACTTGCTGTCTACAAGGCAGGCTCGTGAGGTTGCTAGCAGAGAAATAAGAGTCTAGCTATCAGAAACTGGCTTTAGATTTCAACTTGCCAGTTGGTATAATCTCCTTTTGGCTCCTTCTGGTGTTAATGTGAGGTTTAATTAATTCAAACAGTATTCTAAGGTGTTGTTAGGGGATGCTGTGTGCATGATGTGGATTTTTCTGCAGCATGGCTAAGATAGTTTATATGAGGAATCACTGAAAGCAGGTTGAAGTCAGATTTTTCACCCTGGGAGAGGAGTCTAAACCTGAGAATGCAAAAGCAAAAAAAGAGCTATGCAAAAGTGCAGTGGTGTACTGCGTTTGTTAGATTTGTTGCTACACTGTGAAATTGTTTTTGTTGTTTGCATTTTTCCCAGTCCTTAGGGGAAAAAAAAATCGGCTAAAGGCTGCATTCTGTGAAATATCACTCCCCAGAGCAGCTGTGAGGCCAGTGGAGTCTGTGTCTCACCTGTCCTCTGCGTGGCTGCCTCATGGCCTGCCTTTGTGAGTGTGCCTGGGGGAGTGTGGTAACAGGCCAGATGTGCTCAGATGTGCAGTTTGGAGGGCGTGCTCCTGAGGCCACATTTGTGGGCTCGCATTATGGAGGGAGGTGAGCCTGGTCTTGAGGGCAACCAAGGGGCTGCCCTTAACATGTAGCACAGACAGAATTACTGAGTCCTCCTTTCCTACCAATGCACCACTAACTATATTCAAAATGTTTTTCAGACACTGTGCTGGACTGTTTCCCTAACAATCTGACACCGCTGCAGAAATATCTTTGCCTGATAGATGTTGGCTATTTCATCAACACCAGTGGTGCAGCACTTTTCAAGCCAGAGAGGAATGTAGATGTCATTATCTCACTTGATTATGGTTTGGGGAATGTGTTCAAGGTGAGAAGATTAACATGCTCTGCTCCTCGCAGCCCTGGTAAAACTCTCTTGTCTTACTAAAACTTTTAAGTAAGTGGCTTCTAACTCTTTATCATATACTCAAGAGCAAACCAGTCACCATGTCTTAGAGGAGGAAAGAAACTTCCTTCAAGACCAGAACTATAGAAATTGTTTGGCTCTTTTCTCTGTAGTGGATGGCAGCATATAGTTCCTAGGATCCTCAGGGAATTGCAGTAACAATTGCTTACTTGATCTCTTCTGGTCTGTCCTCATGACACATTCTAAGTGTGGCTTTTGGTCATTCCCTCTAGCTGTAAAAAACATAGAGTGATAAAAAGCATTGTCAGACTTGTGGTGAGTGGTGGCAGAAAGTAGGGTTATGCCATGGCTACTTTGGACTACACATTCATTGCAAAGTGATTCTAGGGACTGAATTAGGTTGCCATCATGTTTCTATGATACCTCAGTAAACTTGATTCTTGTCTTAGTGTTAGGTTTAAGGCAATGACATTCTGTATCCACAGCAATTAGAGATGACATACAAATATTGCAAGATACAAAAAATCCCATTCCCTAAAGTGGAGATAAGTAAAGAAGAAGAGAAGAACCCAAAGGAATGTTACGTGTTTGCGGATGCAGAGGACCCCAGAGCACCCATAGTAATCCATTTCCCCCTGGTGAATGACACCTTTAAGGAATTCAAGGAGCCTGGTAAGTTCAGTCAACAAAACTATACTTTCTAGTTGAGTTCGGGCCATTTGTCTTCCCACAGCACGGATCTTATTTGTCCTTTGTAGAAATAATTTTAAGCGAGGGCACAGTCTTTGTGTGAGTGAGACCATCCTGTCTCCTATCCATCATGGTCATACATGTGTGTTTTGCCTCTTCCATTGGGCTATGAATGAGCATGCCCACTCATCTGTCAGGCCAGGTTTAGGTTACTGCATTCAGCATAAAGCATATGAGTTTCCACCATGGCAGAGGAGAAGGAGGTGTCAACTCTTTTCCCATTAACCTAGTCATGTTAACCTTCTCACCAAAACTGGGATTATGTTCCCCATATACAGAGTGAAACTGTGCACATGATTAACAGACAGCAAGACCCTAATTTTCCCAAGTAACATAGCTCATATCCTTCCTCCCTTTCTCCAGGGAATTCAACAATAGACATGGCTTTGCTGTGGGGACATATGCAGTTGGGTTGGTTCTGCATGGAGGCCCAGCAGGCCCTGGGCAGTGGGGTCTGCCTTCAGGTGTTGTCTTTGAATGCAGGCATGAAGCAGCAAAGGCCATGTTAGAACAAGAGAGCCTTAGTATAGACTAGGTTTTTTCCAACAGCTTGTGGGATACTCTGCAAATATCAGACAGGTGGCATCTTATTGGTGCCTCTGATGTCTGACTTCCTTAACCTGAGACCTTCCTCGGTGCTGGAGCTCTTACAGCAACGAATCCTGAAGTATCTCACATACCACCTTTTGCGTTATCAAGCCATGGTGAACTGCTCTTCCTTGCTACTACTGCTCAACACAGCAGACAGAGCATTCACTCTTCTTCCAGCTTTACCCAAAACTATATTGTGGTACTGGGACCACAGCAAAATAGATGTCTCTGAGGGAACATTTGGGGAAGGTTATGAACAGCAGCAAAACAGGTTAAGTAAAGCTCCTTTTCTGCTATGATATTCACCAGTGCTCAGAGAACATGTGCAGTAAGAGATACACCAATAAAATCATGTTTAGAAACTCTATGTATGAACAGATGAGATACCCAGTAGAGGGAACTAGGCTTGTTAGGTAGAGACTGGAGATGATCCAAATGGCAATGCACAGTGAGATATGGCCATTGAGCAGTGGCTAGCAGGTAAAAGAGGTGAGTTTTTTGGAGTCCCTCTGGATGAAAGATGGATGAGATTACGCAGAACAAAGCAGCTGCTGCAGCTTCTCAGCACTCCAGGCCCAAATTCGTGAGCTGTGATACTCACCTGCATGTCTCTGAGCAACCAGTGATTCATCAATCAAACTGACAGCCAGCAACTGATGTAGGTGGTTGGCAGAGGAGGGCCCTTGGCAACTTGCTTGTGTGTATTTCAAGTTTAACAGTGGAGCTTTTCATTTCTAGATGGCTGAGAGACACCTTGTGGAATGTGGGTACTTATTTTTCTTGCTTTTAACTATTTAAATTCTAGAAAAGAGAATCAGCTTGTGCAGTGCCCATTTACACTGCAACTGTAGACCATGCTTTTGTGTGCTTGAGGCAGATGCAGCTGTATCTGGATGTGGATAGCACAGATAATACGGTTCTCTGAATATTGGGAGGCTCAATGAAGCAAAACTTGGACGTTTTTAATACAGCCACTTCTAGTGACAGCCTGTGCATAGCACCCTGAGATCACACTGCTCAGAAACCACTAGGTTAGACTAAAACCTGCTATGTCTCAAGTAAAGTTCATGTGTCATTTTCATGCGGTTCTGGTAAACATCGTAAGGAATATCTCAGCAGTTGGTTTGTAGCCCTGCTGACAGTCATCTCGCAATACATTTGTGGTTTGGGCATATTTGGTTCAGGCTGCAAGGAAGCAGGTAAAAAACAGAGAAAAAATGTAACTCTAAATATTTTGTAGAAGCATAAATACGAGGCTGCTGAAGTCCCTGGTGGAGGTAATTAGGGTGTCCTTTTAAGCAAAAAGATTGACCTAACAGCGAGGCTGGGTTAACCCAAGGCTGAGTTGAAGGAGTTGAAGGATGAGAAGCTGATGTGGGGTGCTCTGTTCTCTCTGCACCTCCATACTCTGCAACAGGCAATCCTGCGTGGTTAGCGTCACAAAGCCTCCTTGTATATACTAGGTTGTCCACTCACTCTAGCTGGCAGATAAGCTCTTGTCACCGCTAATCAAGGTCTGATCATGGATTTTGAAAGGTGTTCCAGGTGTGTGGCTTGTCTGAGAGTCAGACTTACAGTGTTTGGGAAAGGATGTGGACCCAGGGGCATGCTGCTCCCGAATGACTGTCTGCAGGGGCAGGACAAGGGTGAAGGTAGCGATTCCTGCCACTCCTGCTGAGGGATTTCCAGGTCTGAGCTTTAGCAGGAGGAGGGAGGAGGAGGAGCAGCTGGGAAAGCTGACCAGGAATGGCTCTTTCAAGCTGGGGTTGAGGGGTTATGTGTATGTGTGCCATCTTTCCTGGAGGCTGTTTTTAACAGCAGGTTCTGCCAAGTAGATCAGTCCCCTCCAACACTATGTGTTTTGTGCTCCAGATTCAACTTACTGTGGTGGCTTTTGTCTTTCTCTGCAGGGGTAAAACGCCATCTCTCAGAGATGGAAGAAGGCAAAGTAAATCTGGAAAACAACTGTTCACCCTATTACCTTATTAGGCTAATCTACTCCTCTGAAAATTTTGACAAACTCGTGAACCTGAGCAAATACAACATCCTCAATAACAAAGACCTGCTCCTCCAGGCAATTCGGAGTGCTGTAGAACGGAGAAGAAGCGGCAGGACTGGGAATCTCCCCAGCTACTCTGGAGCTGGATACCCCTAGGCTGGGTTTTTGCACTGTTCCCCACTGAAGGCTATGACAGTCACATTACGACACATCACAGTCACGTTATAACATGTCACAGTCACATTGCAACACATCACAGTGTTCATTATTTGCAGGAAACTGAGGAAACCTGTACATTTCTCATCTGGCCTTGTTCAAGTTCTTAGCTTTCTAAAGGGTTTATTTAATCTGCTTCCCCCAAGTTTTCAGACCATGAGAGCCTCACACTCTGGTCTTACTTGTTAAGAAATTAGGGTCCTGGTTAGCAGAGACCTTCCAGGATCTCCCCAGTGTTATAGAGTATGGTGGTGGTGATAGTGATAGTTCATCGTTATGTGCCTGTCCCCTCATTCCTGAGCCCATTGTCGGTGTCTTTTCAATGCTTTGTTACAAACCAAGTCCTGGCCATTTGCATTCAGTAATGTCCAGATTTTCAGATAGGCTGAGCAACTAGAATTTGCACTGAATTGGTGGGCTCTGCTTTGAAGTCAGGCCAAAGAGTCATATATATCTGTGAACAATGGCCAGACTGCAACGTGGACAATTGCATTCTGTCTGGCTGATTCCCCTTGCTGATTTAGAAATTATTCCTTTTTTCCATTCCCCTGCAAGAGTTTGGCACAGAAACGCTGCTCCAGACTGCCACGAGCCGGGCAGTTACATTTCAAGGAGAGAGGACATTAGCTGCAGAGAGCAAGTACGGTTCTTTTGAGGATTGGCTGAAGGAAAAATTCTGCATAAGGCATGAGTGATTATATTTATTTATACGGGTAGTGCCTTTAAGCATTACAATGTCAAGAGCCTGTAACAAGCTTTTGATACTAGAAACCTGAGGGGAATAATTACCATAGACTCAAGTACATTTAATTTAATAATCATGACCGAGACATAAGCTGGTGCTCCTGACATATGTAAACTGAATGTAGGATAACATAACTCACAGAGTACATAGCCATTGTATTTTCACACCCAGAAGATTTTTTCCCTTTACAGTCTTCTATCCCTAACATCATAGGCAAGGTATTTTTAATAGGTGCTACACTAAAATAGAGCACAAATAAAACAAGGAAATTCTTTATCACACCTGCTTGCTGGCAGAAAATATTTGGAAAAATGACGCCTGGTTTTCATTTGCTTTGGAGTGCAGCAAGAGACTTTGCCTTGAACTAGGAGCTTGGAACATCTTTATAGCCCTCCACTATATTAAAAAGATGGTAGGGAAGGATGGTGAGCAATATGAAACGGAGCTCCGCAGAAGTCAGAGGCGTTTCCAGACTTCCTAGCACTGAGGGATTTGGACCTGCTTCTGGCTTATTTAATCCAAACACTGCATAGTCGTCAGGACCTCCAAAGAAAATCTTATACTTTTCTTCTGTGTTGGAAATTTATTTGAGATCTACAATTAGTTTTACCTGAAATCCAAAATCCAAAAGAAAGAGAAATAAGAGTCTGCCTTTTTGGTATATACAGACAGTATTCAAACTCAAAGGGAGAGCATTTACAAAAGGCTTCATTGCCTGAACCCTGCATCTACTAAATGCTTTGTCTGCTGCAAGCAATGTCAATGACTAAGCCTCAGCAATATTCCTTGTACAATTCTTACTTACTGAGCTAAGGAATACCATGCAAGACCTGAGGAGTCTTAACAGCTGGAATGCAACTGTACAACTGAATTCAGAACACGAGAAGATAAGAACTAATTGGATACTGGCTGCGAGAAAAAAATAAAGAGCCATTTTGAGTTGAAAGGTGAGATGGCAGCAGGGGGCTATCTCAGAAGAGAGAGTCTTACCAGGAGGATCTGTTACCTCCACGTAGGAGAGCAACATGTCCTGGCACAGTACGCTCTGATGCAGGTATATGCACGTACAAGCACGTGAGGCTGTGTGCATGCACATGCACAGGGTGTGCACTGTTTTCATGCTCCTCTGGTCCTATAAAGAAACCCTTTCCTATAACCCGCTTGCACAGAACAAAAACTGATTCCAGCATGACTGCGAAGAGGCTGCATGCTCCCATGTCCCGTGGCCTGGATTTGCCTGGCCTTCAGCCCTTGGCCACACAGAGAGTCATTGTCTGATGCCCTGCTGATGCCCTGCTCGCCTTGGCCAGGCAGCAGGAGCAGAAAGGAAGGATGAGGAGTGAGTGATGCCGTCATGCTGCCCATCTCCATGCCCTCACTGCATCGGTGTGCTTGGGGCATCAAATTGTTGCTCATGTCTTCCAGCATTATGCTACTACATAGCATAATGTAGTAAAGGGCTGAGCTGAGCTGGAGGAGAGGGCTGGGGGCTGAAGAGCCGGTGGAGAGTTCCAACAGTAACAGCCCATAGCAGCTTTTCTGCTGCAGTGGTTAAAGGACTCAGTTCGGTTAAGGGACACTGGTGTTTTCCACAACAGACTGGGATTTCTTTTGACATTAAACCAATATCTAACTGAAGCTGGAAGACTTGGCCTTCAGGAACAGAGATTCAGTGCAGCCCCGTTGCGATACAGCAGATTCATCAGGAACAAGACCACCAATGATGCTATGTAATTGCCTTTCGTTTACATATCATCCATATTGTATATAGGAACACTTTTTTACCTCATCTACCTAATTTTTATGCTCTGCTGCTGCAAAAAGATATCCCTGTTTTGTTCATGGGCTACAGTGAGTGTAACCCTCGTGAACCTTGGCAGCACGTTCCCAGCAGTGAGGCAGCTCAGCCATGCTGGGAAAAATCGGTTCTTTCTAAATGCTTCACTGACCGATAACTGGGGCGTGTTTGGTGCATTCAAAGTGCTGCTAATGCAAACAGAAATGCTCACTAAAATGTGAAGGAGCCAAAAAACCCACAGGGTTTTCAGGTAACCCACAGTCAGTGGAGAATAACTTTTCTGAGGGACTGTTAAACCCTGTTATAGCATGAGGGAGGTAGCTGTGGGTAGGGAAGGTGGTGTGACTCTCCCTTTGCCAGGAGAACTGTCACCCAAGGTTGTGCCAACACTTAAAGTAGGGCTGGAGACTGCTGGTTAATCTTGCAGCCCAGAGGCACAGACAAACATGTGCTCTTGATCTCCTTAGGGTGCCATGTGGTACCCCGTAGCCTTAAATGACAATAGTTTTTTTTAATTACAGTTTTGCATTTCAGAGCCTGAAATTATGTGAGGGCTGTATTACTGTCCATCAGAGTGGTGGGGGTTTTTTGTTTTGTTTTTGGGTTTTTTTGTTTGTTTATTTTGTAGCATGACATTGAGGGAGTGTGTTGCTGGCCTGATGGTGTGGCAGGAGGATCTGGAGGGCATCTGTGTGGGCCGAGGCTGCTGGAGGACTCTGCGGGCTGGAGGGACCCACACCTGGCACAGTCGTATCCATGCAGCTTGTTGGGAAGTGGTGGCTGGCACATGCTGTCCCCCAAAGCACACATGGGCTCTGGTTCAGGGCATGATAATTTGCACAGCCGCAAACCCACAAAAGTATAGAGCAAAACTGCAATGACGTACGGCTGATGAGTGACCTGTGCTCAGGTCTGCTTCTTGGTCCGAGTTTCCTTTAGGGTGTACATGGAGTCTAAGGAAATGGCCCACTCGTGTGTTTGCTCCCCAAAGGTTGTATGTTTGTTCCTTGTCCCCAGTCTTGCCTGGCCTTGTGCCGCATGCTGTCGAATGGCTGTTTGAGCCGAGTGCATGAAAACCAAAGCAGGCACTGCACGGTGAAAGCTGTCTCTTACAGTGTCTTACTGTAAAAAGGTGTGTGTGAAAAGGCACATGGTATGCTTATAAACCTGGCATTATATTTGCTTAACTACTGAAGATGAATGCATGCATGCAAAAAAACCTCATTGGAAACGCACCCCAGATCCCTGCTTTCAGATGAACAGTTTGCTGGAAACCCCCCACAAATACAGAGCTTGCTATCTGCTGCCAAACACAAAGGAAACAAAAGTTTGTTCTTATAACTGTTAGCTACTCTTTATGGAAATTGCTTGCTTGTGTCTTTTAACTGTTTAATAATATATTAACTAAAAATAAAATGTTGCAAAAGAGTACCAGACCCATGAAAGTCTTTTTGCGCTTAAACACAAGACTACATTTTTCCCAGTTTGTATTAGCACTGCTTATGCTAGATGCCTGCTGAGCACTTTGTTTCAGCACTTGCTGAGCACAAGTTTCAAGATTGGTGGAAAAATCAGATGTTCTGCTTTGCAAAGGCATTGAGAGCCTGGAAAAAAGTGGAACAAAATCTGCCTCCTGTGGTAAAACCCTCTTCAGTGGAATGGCACAAGGCAGGCTAGGAAGGCAGCTGTACTGAGCCCCAGCCAAGGCACAGCTTTATTTTGCCTCTTGGCTTTTGATTTAAATGTGTACAGAAGTCTGCCTTTCACTGAACAATAAACTGTTGTCAATTAAATGGTGAGTTTAAAATACCGAAGTTAAAAAAAAAAGCAAGTTTTAATTTTTTTATAAAAGCAGTTAAAAATGATCAATAATAAAGGAAAGTGCACCAGTTTCCCCTTACTGTCATTTGCTGTATTTTTTGTGACAGGCAGCGGCTCCAGCAGAAGTACAGTGGATGAGCGAGCTGGACGAGCCAAAAAAATGTAACGATTAGATCATGTTGTTGGATGTGAGTGACTGATCTGAATCAGTCTGAACACAAGTTTAAACTCTAGATGTTGCATGTACCCATAAAATATTTACATAAACTTGGTCTTATGCACTCTCCTTCCCTGCCACTGGAAAATTAGTCAATGAAGAGGAGAAGACTGCAAGGAAAGAGCAGGAGTCATGCTTCAAACTGACTAAAAAAGGACTTAGGCTAAAGTCCTTGTCAGAGGGGTTAAGGATGTTAGCTTCTACCTGTCAGGGAAGAGCCCCCAGCACCCCACACTGTCCTGGGTGAAAAAAAAATGCCATTTCTCCCCAGCTTCATGCTAGGTAACTTTTCTTTGGCTCAGAAACAGAGGTAAGTAGGGCAAAAAAAAGATATTCTTCCTCATGATTGCACCATACCTTAACAAGTGGAGCCTAAAATCCAAATGCTTGCACCAGTAGACAGGTATCTAAGCAAAAAGGGCTAAACTGTCCCCACCCCATGCTGGAGGGTCCATCTGGTCACTCACTCCTTTGTTAGCCTCAGGAGCCTTGGCCAAGCCTGGCATGGCAGGACTCTGTCTCAGTCTGTGTCTCAGGTGAACAGTTTCATCGGCCTGTTGAGGTGCACCAGGAGTCTCTTTCTTTCCCTTTTGGATCTGCTCTGCTTCATCCCGACTAGTGAAAAAAGTGACTTCAGAATCAGAGTTGAAACTTGCTCTCTATGAGCCCGGTGCAGTGGGTGGACCACCAAACATGAGACTGTTTGGTCTCTGGACAAAAACGTGTGCTCAGCTTTAATTGCATGCCTGCCACTTTCCTGTATTATTATACCTCTTAGGCACAGGGATTTAAAGTACCTGAAGATGAGAACCCCAGCTGGCTCCTCTTACATATCCAGGTTGAGGCACAGTAAAAGAAAACACAAAGCCACCAGCAGCTCTGTGCCAAATATTTTTCTTCCAGGCTTGGACTTCTCCCTGGAAGAGCACTGGCCGTTACGCCTCTGCTCGTGGGGAGGAGCTACATTTCTATAAACCACACTAATTAGTAAGTTTTACCCTCTTGAAGAGAAAGGAGGCTGTCCACAGCTGCTAAAAATTTCCAGGTATTGCATGCTGCTAACGCACCATTCAGATAGGACCTCTTAAGAAAAAAATGACCTTGAGCAGCCGTGGCGTATAGACAAATCGGTTTTGTGGTGGCAAAAGGGAAGGAAAGAATAACACGCATTTCAGGTCAAAACCTCCACTTCCCAAAACAACCAAACCTCTTTAACCTGTAGTGTGCAAACAACCCTGCTAAATTGTCCCTATCAGCATTTTTAATTGGTTTGGACGCTGTGCTGTGCAGTGATTAACGCTGGTAACCTGCCCCAGGACCGACCTGTGCCAGGTGGAGTCCTCCAGGGACTCGCATGGGCTGGGCCTGGGCAGGAATTAGGGCATCAGGGTGGTCAGCAGAGCTCGCTGCTCTGCTTGCAGATCTTCCCTTGGGAAGCAGGAAAGCTTAAGGCATTTAAAGATGTTCTGGGGAAAAACATGATATTCATAAACAATGAATTATATTAGATAGGGTTTTGGTTTGGGTTATGAGTGGTGGTGGGGGGGACTTGCTTGCTTGGCACCTCCATGAATTTCTTCAATTTGCTTGCTCACAGTCCTTGGAAGAACAATTCCTGTGTCTCCTGGCTTTCACCCTCCCAGCACAACAGTTGCCATGAATTTTCTTTTTTGTGGGAACCCAGGACTGGAGCAGTCACATACACCTAGCCTGGATTTCCCTGCTGGAAATGTGCAATAAACATTTAACCCATTGCACCTCTATGACGCCCCATATTTAAGGACGCAAGGGTTTTCCTAAAGTCTTAGAACAATTTACTGTTCAGTACCAAAGGACAGAGGAAGTAGGCAAGGGTCCTCCCTCCCAGAAATGGCATGCAGCTTCATATTATAGTCCTGCTGTGGAGGAGTTTAGGTATCAACTTATGTGACCTGATCTCTTAATGCTAACGCCAATATATTCTATTCCAGGCAGCAAGATACCTTGGGCAAGGATTTTAGCTTTCTGCTTCAGGCATTCACAACTAATTAATTGGTACGAGCGCTACAAGTAGCATAGAACTGTAACTATGTAATGATAAACTACTGATCAGTGTACACTGCAGTGTGACAAATCCAGGTAGAACCTGAAAAGAGCCATGGGCATATGGAAGCAGCTCTTTTAATAGTGGCAATGACATTGTTAACAGAAAATACAATCCACATTCATGGGATATAAACCAGTTCCTGAAGGTAAAAGCATTATTTGCAGGAGGGAGAAGGAGAAAATTAAGTATCCAAGCACAGAGCACAATCAGGTTAAGACTAGAAAGCCAAACTGATCTCAGTGCCTGAGATAAAACTACGTGATATTGCTTCACTTTGTTCCGAGCCGATTCCTGGCAGCCGGCACTGTTGAAAGATATATGGTCAAAATAAGTCTGGTAATTTTGTCTTTGAGCACACTATCCCCTTCTTGCTGATGCATCTTGAGCGAGGTCCTCCTGCTACTGGTGCACAGCGCTGTGTGTATCTCTTCTCAGCCTCTTCAAGGCTTCTGCTGGGAAAGCTTCTCTGGGATAAACAATGTCGAAATGTCTCACATGCATCCCAGGTTAAGAGCCACGCTTTCAGTGGTGACTGTTAGCAGTCATTAGAGTCCTGTTGAGCAACACCAGCTCATGCCTTGTGGGAAGCAATGGCTTGAGCCACCTAAGCTGCCTCCTCAGTGTGCTGCAAAGTGCCAGGACTGAAGCGTGTACGTAAGGACACGGGACTTGAAATGTAGGTGTATGGTGATGAGGAAACAAGAGTTGTGTGGAGGTGGATGGAATCCTCATTTGGGCTCGCACGGCACACGAGGCTTCTACTTTGGGAAGCCAGACTTGGTAAAAGCACGAGGACTGGGCAATCCAGCTGGTGAGATAAGCGGGACACTACATCTCTGCTGTTAGGAAAATCATTGAGAGACCTACACTACAATATAAAATGCTTTAAGGCATTGCCCCTATAATTACTAGTGAGCCCCAGCTTACCTGTGGGTGTGGACACCTGTAAACCCAAACCCTGCTCATTCTTCAATTAACATTTGAAATAATCCAAGAAATGCTTACATATAATAATGACAGGCTTCCATCTCATGAGCTACTTTTTTCAAGCCCTCCCCCTCCCATCCCTCTGGCAAATAGCAAAAGAGGTGTTTTACATCTTCATTTGCCCATTATAGTGGTAGATGCAACCCCTCTGAAACAACTGCAGAAACTGCCTTTGAAAACTGACTATTTATAGCTTAGTAAAATTAATTTTGCAGCTATGACTTTTTCTTAGTAAAGTCATACTTTTGAACCACCAAAATTACAGCCTGCCCAGACCTGATGATAATTTCCTTTTTTTTTTTTTTCAATTGTTGAACATGATTTACAGTGGCATAGCATAAAGTGCACTGATACATTGGCAGGTGCAGAAATACAAGCTTACACGTGCTAATTTAATCCCATGGCATTTTGCATTTCTAACATGTGAATCACTTTGGAAAGGCTGCGTGTCTTCCTTGTAAGAATCTGGCAAACCCTGAAAATTTCGTGCTACTAGGAAATAACTGCTCTCTTATTTGCATTCTTCCTGGGAGTGACGCTCAGGTGGCTGCCAAGGGATTTTTTTGTCAGATCATAGAGTGAGGTTACTACTTACGTTAAGTAGCTGTGACTTTGCTGAGTGCCATTCAGAGCACTACAAAAAAAATCTGTTACGCTGAAGCTGCCCTAACTGCACAGCAGATTCAATGGGTCCTTTGCGTCAGCACCTCAAGGCAAAAATAGAGCACGAAAACATCGTAAGATGAGACAAAGCATTAAGCGCAATTATCTTTCATCTAGGGAGACTAGGGACCAGGCTGCAGTTATTCTTAGTCTGATCTCCTCTAAGACCACAGTAACGCAATTTGGCATGACTGATGATACCTGGGAGTGAGGTACGCACTTGACAGCATCGAATTCCTCTCATTTGTCAGTATCAAGCTCAAAGAATTTAAAGTCTGAAGCCTTTTACAGGTCGTCTGCAGCTCTGGCCACCTGGATTGTTACAGTTCAATTTCTGAAAATGGTGACAACTCTTTTCTGCAAATTGCTTCTGTTGTGATTAGATGCTCATTCTTCTCTCTCGGTATATATTTTTGACTTTCCATTTAGTTTCCAGTGCAACAAAGTGTTGTGAAAGGAATTAGACCATTTTATCCAGAAAAATCCCTGCAGGCCATGTACTTATTTCACAGTACAAAAAAAAATTTAAAGACCTTTTTTATTTCATTTGTATCTCCCTCATTCTATCAGACTTTATAGCTGCTTTAACCGGGGTCAGTGACCTAGTGTGGGGCCTCGTCTTTACACTCTGGTCCTCAGCCTTGGTCACTGAGAAGGAACTAATAATACAGCATTGCCATTGGGATGGCGAGTTTGGAACATGAGCATCTCCTCACACAAGTACTGGTGTGTGCAGGCATGTGTGTGTGGCTGTGCACATGTCTGTCCATCAAGAGCATTCTGTCTAGTCCCCTGTAGGAAAAGACTCAATTCAACATACTTATCCACTTAATCCAGCAATTTCATAGCATTATTGCCCAAGTTTTCATTCTGATTTTTTGTTATTCTCTGCTCTGTCTCCCACTAGGGAGTTTTCCTAGTGGTTTTCCTAGTGGCTGAAGTATGCCACCCTTTTTGGTTTTTTCTTCTTTTTCTTCTCAGTACTCATAGGTAAAGCCTGGTCCCAGGCCCCTGTGTGTAAGAACACGGTTAGGGAAGGAGTTGTAAGATCCATCACTGGGGAAGCAACAGATCAGGGTCTACTTAGAGAAGCTAGATGTTCAGTAAAGTGCTGCACTAGCAGGCTGTGTGACTCACACATGAGACTGCTGCTCTGTCACCTGTGAAACATTATGGAGGCTGGAGGAGGTCTCTCAAGATGGGATACAGTCTAACGTGAAGGCAAGAAAGGATCTGGTAAACCACATATGAGGCCAATCAGCCTTATGGCACTGGTGAGATCAAGCCGCAAGTCCTCCTGGACTTCATTCCAAGCACGATAAGGACAAGGCAGCAATCAGGAACACTCAGCACAGATTTACTAAAAAGGACATCAGTCTTGGACCATGTGATTGCCCTTCATGGAAAAATGATGTAATATACTTCAGCTTTAGTAAGGCTTGTCCCTTGTCTCTAAGAGCTTTCTCATTTAGGAGTTGTGGAAGTCTTGCTTGATAAACAGACTGTTAGATGGCTTGAAAACTGGCTGATCTGGCTTCTGCAATGGCAACAATTAATGGCTTGACTTCTAGACATTGGCTGGTGACAAATGGGGTATCCTGGGATAAATACTGTGACTAATATTTTTTGATGACTTCATCAGCGAGTTGTACAGTGAGGCAGAGCACACCCTCAGTACATTCAGAGACAATGCTAAAAATGGTTGACATGACAAATGGCAGATCTTCAATCCGGAAGGACTTTGAGAAAACTTGACGATTGGACTAACAGAAATCTCATGAAGTTGAACAAGGAAAAGTGCAAAGCTCAGCACCAGGTGCAGAATATTCCCCTTTGTCAGCACAGACTGAGCAGCAACTGCCTGAGTAGCAGCTCTGCTGAAAACATCTGGCAGTTACAGTGGATGCCATGGTCAGTATGAGTCAGCACTGCAAATAAAGCAAACCTCATAATGGGCTATGGCACGCATGTAACCCCCTTAGCCAGGAGTAACAAGGACATACACGTAATATGGTGAACAGTTTGGGGATACCGAGTTCAAGGAGGGAGCAGAGAGACTGAAGTGGGTGTGAAGGAGGGCTGCCAAGATGGATCAGGGGTTTGAGGGCACACAGCCTATGAAGGGAGACTGGTAGAGTCGGACTTGCTTAGTCTGGCAAAAGAGAAGGCAATATGACAGCACCTTCAACTGCTGAAATGCAGGTACAGAGCTGATGGGTTCATGCTCTCCTTGGTAGTGGTACACAACGTAGCAGGGGACAACAGGCACAAGTCCTGGCTTGGAAGGTTCGTAGGAAACTTTAGGAAAAAAATCACTCAGAGTAGAGCAGCACTAAAGAGGTCACCCAGAGAGACTGTGGAATTACCATCCTTGGAGGGTTTTTAAGGCTTGTCTAGACAAAACCATACCTGATCTGATCTAGTGTTGATAGTCTGTAAGACCGCCAGAGGTCCCATCCCACCAACACTTCCGTGCTTAGCCCAAGGAGTGGTAGCTTTTCGAAGTAAGCTTTATACTACTTGCTAAAAAGAACAGACTCGTACTGATGTAGTCACCTGTCTTTATGGAACTACTGCTGTTGCAGCATGCAGCATGCTGCATGCACTGTGGAGATAAAAATTTGGTAATCTGTGTGCGCTTGACGCCCTGTTCAGGTATTGGAATTTAAGAAAAGTGAAAAAAGCCAATAGCATAATGAGAACAAGATGAGACTTCATACAGATAATGTACTATTAGACATGGGGTTTTTTTCCCTTTACCCACATTTTCCCAAATATTATACAATTCCTACTCAACTCGGCTTCCCAATGGGCTGGTTAATCAACCCTTTCTGAGAACAGTGGTCTGGGGCCTAGACTGCCTCCTTGCTGTCTTGCTTTTCCTCCCCTTTTACACTGAAAGACTGATTGTTCATGCATTATTTTAGTTTCAGAGTCCATTAAAAATTAGTAACTCTGCAAGACTTCTTTTCCTGGTGACCTCAACCAGAAAGAATTGGCAAATAGTTAGGGAATTGTTGGTTAATGTGTTGTAAAATGAAAAATTGTGGGGACTACAAAACACTGCAGGAATTATATAACAAATGTTCCCTTTGAGACTTCTGCTTCTGTGGTGTATAGACAGCCCAACCCTTTTAAATCTTATCTGTTGATATCTGCAAAGCTACTTGCAGGGGCTGCTGTTCACTCACAGCTTGCACCTGGAGCTCTCTTCAGTGCGCCCTGTTTCTGTCTCACAGAGTCACTTCACTTGAGCTGTCTGGCTTAAAGGTCCCACCGCTCTTCCATTAGGTAACTTGGAGTAGATATCACTTAGGTGATAATGATGAATGACAGAGTCATCATGTACACAAAAGTATACCAGATGCAGTCCTGTTTATTTATATTTAATGGCTTTACTAGATTTTAATACACAATTAAAATAAGTTCCAAGGGTAGTGATTAACTTAAAACATATTGATACATTTCCAGAGGGCTGGGTTAAGATAAAATGGTGAAGGGTCTGGCATTCATTCAGGCAAATGCTGTTTTTCTCTTTCTGCTTCTAGTAGAGTTGGAAGCAGGTTTGGTTTATTACCACTTTGTTCTAGGCTCAGGGTGGTGATGGAGGCTCGTGTCACTGCAGTCCCATCTTTCTTAAAATCTCTGGAAAATTCTGCAGACTCTCCCTCTGGTTTCATTTTGAAGGAAGGTGTTCTCCTATCAACAACATGCATCATCAGAAAATCAGGTACAGCCTAGATGAGTTTAAGTCACTGTGTATATATAAGAACTTGTTAGGCATCTAGCTTAGCAGCCAAAATCCACCAGGCAGAGGGACTAGGATTTCCTGTCATAGCCGGTAAGATTTTTCAGACTCCAAATGAAACAGAAATTGATTTACGCTACAGGCCAAATTTCCTAATTTGGCTGTGGCTGTGTTTTACATGCCTGTTGTTTGGATTCTCAAAACAGCCTTTGAGGAAAGTATTCAAACAGTTCAACTTTAGACAAATGGTTTGGCTCCTTAAATAAGGAGGCTGTGTTCCTTTCAGACCCTGCTGGAGAGAATGTTCTGAGGAAAATCCAAGGCACCTGTTGTAGACTCCTGCAATGATTCCCTCATCTGCTGGAACAAGTCTCTCTCTGTTGAGCACACAGGTAACTCAGTCTTCAGATCAGACACTTTATTTCAGTAACTTTGGTGCCTACAATAGGTGATACAAGAATTCCTCTGGGTGTCCCAATTTTAAGTCATCAACCACAGACAGGATATGGCCAACTACATTGAGGCTCATTGCTAAAAACTGGCTGTAGCACGTCATAAACGACACAAATTAATTGAGGCAGGGTCATACTCAAGAATAATATATTTTACTGGATTAGTGACAGAAGAGTAGGACTGTTTGGCCTGAGGGCAATCTCCCTTTGTAGGTGACTGCTACCTAAGCACAAACAGCAGTGACACCAGTTCAGCCTTGTGGCACAGGGCCCCTACCTCAGGAGTGAGCTTTTGGTGGTTAGTCTTTCAGCAGAGTCTCTGTCTGGAAAGTCCCACAGTCTTGTCTGGGAGGTCTCTGTGTTTGGAGCAAAAGGCTGCAGCATCACTGTGGAATGTGATCTGTCACTGTGTCCTGCAGAGTCAAAGAACACAAATAAAAACCTTTCAAAGTAGTGTTAGAGGCAGTGTATGCCATTTCTGGGTCCATAAAAATTTTCTCTGAACATCTTTGTTATAATTGTGCTCTGGCTTCCTTTCCAGTAAGCTACCACCTAGTGAGGTGTCCAGAAAGAGATCTAGATTCAGAAGAAAAGCTGTTGATCAAGATCCAAAACAACTCCTTAATAAAAGGATGAATACAGCCCTTGGACAAGGCCCCTCCTGGGAATTACCTGATGCCCGTCGCAATAGAACTGAAAGGCTGCTTTGCAAGTCACCCTGGGTGTTCTCCTACCAGGTCATTACAACCCAAGGTGGCAGGTGACTTGTGTACTGCTATCTAACAGAGGCAAAAAGGACAGCTCAAAATGCCCCAAATTAAGGACACTTTCGCAGTCCCTTATCTTTCTCTCACCCACACTTGCTAAAACCACAGTTCATTCTTGAAGGAAGTGAGAATGTACCTATATTATTCTGTAGTGATTGCAGCCAGTCCTCCATCAGTGATTGAGAAGGTGCTGCGAAGAAATATTCTGCACCATCTCTCAGCCTGTAAATAAGGATAGGAGAAGGTGAATTCTAGTTAGCCTTGCCTTATGTCTGCTGTCCTTATGAGTGGGGCAAGCACTGTAAGACATTTCAGTTATGTCTCCTAACAACATACAGCCTTAGGTGACTGTAGGCAAATACAACCGTACAGGTAGCTGTGTAGGTTTTTATTAGTGCACTTCTCCATAAGACTTACCATAACCTGAAGGTGTTCTCTTTCCTGATGTAATTTACCAGCCTCTCACATTTGGCGCCAGAAATGCTGAGGGACAGGAGCATGGATACATTCTGAAGGAGGATGAAATTGTAACAAAATGTCATCTGAGTCTTTTCTGCTAGGATTCAATTCCATACCAACCTGCAGGCTGACTACAATCCCATACTATCTTTTTCTGCTTTATAACTAGGATCACTGAGTAGGAAGAACCACAGAGGAACAATGAACTATTGCATTATATCTTGGAGGCAATTCTTGAATAAGATACTTCTTTTAAGGAATATGTTTGAAAATTTCTAAAAGCTTATTATTCTGTCTTATAGTTGGATTCAATTGAATAATTGTTGAATTTTCACTCAGCTGACATTTGAAAGAGAACTGGTTACCCCAGCCTCAAAGCAAAGCAAATGTAACTCTATTTTCTTTTAAATGCATTTTTAGATAGGTGAGCATAGAGATTACTAGAAAGATTAAAAAACTGAATTACCTTAGATGCTTCTTTTTCATCATTATAGAAATCAAGCTTTAATCCATCAAGTTTTACGTAGAAGGATTTCCAAGACCTTGAGCCTGGCTACATGAATAGAAATGGTAATAAAATCCAATTATTAGCTATATATTGTATTGGAGTAGTGAAAACTTTCATGTGCAACTTCCACAGGAAGCCAGGAGCTGCCCAGATTATGATCACAGAAGCTCTCTTAGTCATGATTGTTTCCTACAAAAACAGAACGTGCTGTAGTTTCTGGTGTGGGTGATTCAGGAAGGGTCTCTCTGTGAGTCATGACTGAACAAACGATATAACATGGTGCAAGCAAGCTCTACACCACGTTGTGGTCAGCAACATCTTTGAGAAAAGGTGGGTAATCAAAGTTATGCCTATTTTTGGCCACTACTAAAAGCTCCTCTTTTTTCCCAGCTGGAATGCTGGCCCTTGTCTGCTGGTCACAGTCGAGTTTTGTTAGGTGTGTGGTTTCAGTCTAATGTGACTGCTGAATCCTTCTTCATTTCTAAACTAACCCCAGTGGAATGTTACTGAATGCTGTGCAAAAGCAGCTATTTCCTACCCCAACTGTGTACCAGTGAAAGGTTAGCCTAGTGCCATGAGACCCTTCTGGGTGAAGGATCCTATTACTTGCATATTTTCTTATTTTGTTATGCCACTGAATCAAGCTGACAATTTGGTCATTCAGAGAAAAGGAACAAAAAAGTCCTGAGGAAGATAAGTCAGTTTTTCCTGCTTGGTAAGATCGAAGTTCAGTATCACAGCAGACTAAAGTCAGTGAATCCAGAAGAGAGGAAAAACTAAATTTCTCTTCCAGAAGTCGGAGTCCATACCAGATTCAATTTTTTAGAGATCTTTCAAGTTAAAAGTTTCAAAGTAAATATTCTATGGGACAAACAATCCAAGACAACTTGGTTACATGCAATACCTGAGAAAACACTCAGATGTCTACGGGTTGGTGGTGAATATTAGAAAATTTCCTGCACTGTTATGATCATTAGCCTACTGACCTGAAGTGATATCCTTTCCCAGGATGAGAATTTAGATTTCAGTTTCATTCAGCCCTGGATTAAACAAACCACTTCAAAGATAAACAGAAACTTTAATTCTCTTCTAGCACACTTAGGAATCATAAGCATTGGGAGCATGAGAATGAGGGCTTCCTCTGCCAACAAACTATCACATACTGATACAAGCTTGTATTTTTTTTTTTAAATATTTTT
>VZTL01023032.1:2940-19236 GCA_013400535.1 Scopus umbretta
GACCGGACTCACAATAGAAATCTGGGCACCTGCCCAGTTACTTTAACCCTGTAACGCAGCAGAGGAAAAAATATATCCTTAGACATAAACCATTGACCAAGTCTGAGACTAGGACTGGATCTAGCCGCACCTAGACTCCTCTCTGAGAAGGAGTTTAGAAAGCAAGGGGATCCTTTCCGAACCTCATAACTCAACGGGAGGGTCTCCCTGAACGTTATCTATTTGTACTTCTCTCCTGTGACAGAAATGCACTCCCACTCTTCCTGGGACAATCTGAAAACTATTTCCCATAACTGTCATTCCTACAATACTGGCTTAAAAAAGAAGCATGCCAGCAGCCTTTTCTGCTTTGTAGCATTTGAAATCTACTCTTCATTTCAGCATTAAATCGCCACCCTAACAAAATATCTATTAGCCTTTTGCTGTTGGTTTCCCCATTACCTTTCAGGATTTCAATTTTCATTAAATTTTTATCTTCAACATTTTCACTTGTTGCAACCCCTGCCACATTAACAAATGTGCCAAGTGTCTCGGAGAGATGGTCTGAATTTCTGGAAGTGGTCAGTATGGTTGCTGCTTCTCTGTGTGGGGAAATTGCTCTCTGGAAGCTTTTGTTTGCAAAGAGCATTCCAATATCCACAGCTGATACCTGTTATAGTGCCCACCACCTTCTACGCCACACTCCGAGGGTCATGGCTGAGCTTCAGCACCTCACTTCTGTCACCTATAACTAAATAGGCTAGGGTTGGGAATAACAACAGTCTGTACAAAGTCGTACCAATCTGGTCATCTGCCCTAGAACATAATCATATTTGAAATGTAGCTCAACACCGTAAGCTCTTCATCTCTCCTCCATCTCTACATGGTTTGTTTTTGTGGAAGGCATAAAGGTACTCCTTCTGCATGGTAACCACCTCATTTCTCCAAATATGTAATATGAAATAGGTTTGGTTTTTTTAATTTATATCACTTTATCAGGTTCTAGCCATCAACATCTAACATTCAACATACTCCAGGAATTACTTTTCTTTTTTAAAATCACCTGCACAACTTTTTAGTGCAGCTACATCTTATTGCTCTAAAATACAACTTTTTATGCTTTTCCTTTAGAGAGCGTTTTTTAGAATTCTGATATCCATCTGGAATCACCAGTTCTGCTAAGGCAGAGTCAACCACTTTGGCCCTCTGGGAGAAGGGTGACACTTGCTTCTGAGCAAGAAAGGCCATACGATACTGGCCACAAGGTAACCATGGGCAAAGACCTATTAAATTTAAGGGTCAAAACACAACCACAATCCTTAGGAGCTTCACATAAAGCTTTACATGAAGGGTCTGCCTTTAAAATTCCCTTCTCCCATTCACCATCCCCACTTACATCCATAACACTATTAGAACTCTGTACAGGAAAAAGTATTTATGGAAAACTGAAGTTCCTTGTTTCAGTACCACATTGCTCCTGCAGTGTGAAGGAAAGGACAAAGTGTGGCAACACCAGTGAATTTCAGGTTCTTCCACGCAGTCCTTGAAGTGAAAATGCAGCCCCTTCAGAAGTTTCAGATTTGGTCTAACAAAACATACAAACTTGCTTACTTTAAATTGCTTTTTAGGGTCTTTTGAAGTTGCCTAGAGCTGCAATGCTGGAAACCACTGTGCATGATTAGCTATTACCAGACACTGATGTAGATCCCACATGGTATTGATACAATCTTCAGTTGAACTCAGATATTGCCAAATTACATCAAAACCAAAAATCACACAATAGAAACTTAAAGGATATAAAGGATGACTTACAACTTGCCACTGTGATTACACACCCAGGGAAAGAAGAGGAAATTCCTAAATACAAAACAGGGACAACACGAGTTAAGCTTCTCGCTCATTACATTAGCACTAACCTTTATTTAAACAACCTCCTAAATTCCATCGTAAGCACTGGATGCAGCAGGAAAAGCATGGCATGTTGAAGCAACATGTTTATAAAAGGAACACCCTCATTTGCCAACCAATACTTCATACTCATTATCACAAATTAGTATTAATGCCCTGCATCCCCTCAGCCAACACAAAGCACATGCTGAATCTATTTTAGTGCTGTTAACTTATATTAGATACACAAGTTGTGTGCACAATTCACCAATAAAATTAACATGGATTACATTCTAGTTCTTCACCTCGACATCATTCAGTGTCATCTATTTTACATCAACTGAGAAGAGGTTTCAAGTTTCCTACTAACAAAATAAACCAAAAATACATCATGGCGCTGCAAATAAGTGCAAAATGTACTGATACAGGCAAATGTTTCCAGTGTGAGGCCCTCAACCAGTAATCCTGGGAGTATTTAGCAGTTTAAACTACTCATCGTACAGCCTCCTAGGCCTACTGTCAGACAGTGTTGATGAGGTCCAGGCACCAAAGCAAATGCTGCTCTAATGATTCAAACACAAACTCTCTCCGGTCTGCAACAAAACGTGCAAGGAGGCATCTCACACTTAACTAGTTGGCTTACAGAGGAGTCCTGAGTTCAAGTTTACACACTTTCTTCAGAGACTGGGTTCCAAATTAGGGCCCACTCTGCTCACAGGTTTCCCACTGCATAGAGATCCTAATATAACCACAGCTATACCCAGCAGCACAACATATAAGCAGCAAAGGATGTAAATCAGTGAGTGGGTCGAGAAGCACCCAGCATGGACCAGGATGACTCATTGGGTGATCTTTAAGATTCATGTAGCTACACGAGTAAAGAGGGGTGCCTGGGGAGGAGGACTGGTTGTCATCCGAGAGGGGCAAATTTTGTATTAAGTAAATAATATATACGACTACCATTTGGTTAGAGGTCTAAGAACTCATTAGCATTTTGTAAATATTTTACACATCTCTGATTTCTCAGACGATGGGCCACATTCCAATCTCAGTATCTCAATCGTGGAGTCTGAAAAGTGTAATCAAGCCAGGCTAATGACAGTAAACAGGGAAGTGAAAGGCAGAGCCCAGAACTGAGCTGCCAAGCACTGTGAACTTTCCCATGGAGAACTGGCAATTTCAGATGCTGTAGGTCAGACAGCTGATAATGATCCTATAAAGCCATGCTATAAAAAAAAATGGTTGTAGTTCAGTGGCAAGACCATGAGAAAATTTTCTTTTTATTTGTTCTTAAATAAAGTTTATCAGAAATTCCCTCCCCAAAAAGCTTTTAAGTTTTTTCCAGTCTCATTTTGCTGAATTTTTCTAATACAAAGTAGATATGAAAGCAAGAAGCTATTAAACTGTTCATTGAAGACAGTAACTAAAGGTGCTGGAGGAAAATGGCGTAACCACCCACATATAAAGTCACTCTGGCTGACCCTCTTGGCCAAGTAGGGCAGCTTTGCAAGATGGAGAGGACACCAATCCCAAGCAACCCCACAGCTCACTGCCATGGGCTCCCTTCTGAAAAATGGGAAGTCACAAGTTTAATTCCTCCACCTCACTGGGAGCCACCTGAGGAACACTAATTC
Organism: Scopus umbretta; assembly: GCA_013400535.1. Taxonomy (NCBI): domain Eukaryota; kingdom Metazoa; phylum Chordata; class Aves; order Pelecaniformes; family Scopidae; genus Scopus; species Scopus umbretta. The sequence goes on from VZTL01023032.1 coordinate 6,441, forward strand.
CTCATCTCAATTGGATAAAACCAGACAGGACTCTCAGTTTCAATTTCATTAAGCAAGGAAACTAGTTTGCGGGTTGTTGTAAAGCACAGAGCTTGCAAATTGAACCCGGTGAGAGGGGAGAAGGATGCTTCCAAAACCCTCTCCATGTATATTGTTCAACTATTTCTATGTGTTCTGATAAAACTAACTGCATTTGGAAATAGTTTACAGGGACCCCAAAGCTGCCTTTGACAGTGTAACTTTTCACTCTTCAAAGAAGTTTTACCCACACCTACTCCTGTGATAAAAGCACTGGTGGGTGGCTGAGCAATACCTGACTTCTATGTAAAGCAAGGCCAGAGAGAGAGAAGGGAATACAAATAAGGGTTCAGGGAAAAGGACAAAGAACAGAAAAGCAACACATGCTTTGAAAACAATCTAGTTTGCAGCAGGAGATAGGGAAAAGGAAGGATTCAGGAAGGGATAGGTTGCTAAGAATAAAAAAATTGAATAAAGACAGAAAAAGGTCAGTTAAAATAATTTTTAATGGAAGCTCTCCTAACACTAACAAAGGAAGCTGAATGGGAATGCTGCAGTGTTTTATATAGAGAAATAGTCTAGTGATTAAATAAAACAAAACACCAAAGGCAAAGGATTTGACTCACTGTGGAGTCATGCCTGACTGAAAATGTTTAATTAAGACTCTGGGGCTAGTTCAAAGCCACCAGAGACAGTTTTAAACCAAACCCTCTAAGTTTTCCTAGAGCCACCAAAAATGGTATGTTGTTAGGGGCATGTTGGAGGTACAGAGAGCTTACACTGAGCTTGGAATAAAAAAAAAAAATAAATAAAGGAAAACCCTTTTCATTTCATCTGTGTCCACATAACCAAGCATTCCCTGGAAGCCGCTGCTTGACAGCAGAACCTAAAGCAGCTCAGACCAACACAGATAGTCTTGGCTTTCAGTGCCCAAGGGAGATGCAAAGGTGACCTAGAACCAACACAGTTTCAGCACTAAGTCCACATCCAAAGCCTCTGTCCTTCACAAAAAATAGGAAATCTTGGATTTATGCAATCACATCATCTCATCCTCGCTGAGAAAGCTTCCAAAACACAGGAGGGGTGATAAAATTTGGATCGCTAATGAAGAGAAAACGCTTTCTGAGCTCTTTGGATCCTGCCAAGACAGACACTTCCATTATTGCCAAATGTTTCATTCTTTGCAATTTCTAAACAGACGTGCCTCTTCACCATACTGATCTTTAACTAGCTCTGTTACAGTCCAGTCAAGACTGACTTACTGGAAAGGGAAAATAGAAGAAACATACATATTAAAAGCAGACAGTAAACCTGCTTCTTGCTGAAACTCATCAGCTCTGATGCAGTTGGGGTAGGGTCACACTGACAGCTCACTGCAAGGTCCATTTGGCTGTGACTGTGCACGGTGTCAGCGACTCCAACCTAACTGCCTGTTTGCACCCACACCGCCCCAGCAGCTGACTGCACCACACTGACCTACTAGCCCAAGGCATTAAACTCATTAACAACTACTTGGGATGCATGCATGCACACACAGCACCCCTCAAAAAAACAGTTTCCCAATGAACTGCCTTATCAAACAGGCAAGGGACAGAGCTAGCAGAGCAGTGGAGCAGGAGCAGATAGGACCAGGTCAAAGTCAACTGTATGGAGGTGACACACAGCGGATGATACACAGATAACTAATGTAAGAAACACAGAAATAGTTCAAGCAAATGAAGAGACTCCCTCCTCGCATGCACGTTTAACTGTTTTACCCTCAATTCTTTCCACAGCATTTCCCTACACCTTCCACATATGACCTCCTGATGGTCCTGTTCAGTTTGTCCTCACCTCCCAGCTGTCAAGTTGTACGCCCACACTGCAGTACCTGTAGCACATCACACAGGTGAGGAAAGGCACAAAGATGGCAATATGTGACAAGTGGTTTTCTCCAGTTCCAAGAAGGACAGAAGACGCCAACCTCCCCTTCAGCTCTGCCAATGACTTGCTTTTGAAAGCTGTGTCTGTAAGGGTGGTTTAAAGGTCTAACTTACAGTTCCAGCTGTGTCTGTAAGCATGTTTCTAAAAACTTTCTTTGCATCGGCTTTTCCTCACTGTATTAGCCATAAGCACATTAGCTCTGTGTATTGATGCAGCAGCAGCTAAAAATGATTATATCCTACCAAAGCTGCCATCCTCTTGAGGCTAACAAATCCTGCTCAGCCTCTCTCTCTGAGAGAGGGCAGCATGTCCTTACTCAGAAATGCTACAACTTCAAAAACAGGCAAAGCTGTTGTCTTCAAGCATTCATCTTTTAACTCCATAGCAATCTTTCTCTTTTGCCAGTTCTCTGTGTCACTTGCACGTTTTTATTCTTCCTGAAGTCTCTTCTTATAAAGCTTACAAGTACACAAACAGCTTCACCTTCATCTTCAATGAGTCTTTTAAGCCTCAAAGACTGGAGATTTTCAGTACTATGGTGTATTTTGCACTTGAAGTTACAGTATGCAACAAAACCCCACTTTAAAACAAGACCCTGCAGTCTGACCCTCAAGCCTGAAAGAAAGTGAAGTTTAGGCTTTGATCCTCAATCCCAACTCACAAGTCAGCTTTGGAACTGGATCTAAAATGATCAAGGACCAATCTCTGAATCAATTTCAAACATGACTCAAATTGTCAGTCTTGCATTAAGATCTGCTCTGCAGAGATTAACACTGTATAAATTGACATAAATTTAAATTCTCTTTCCTGAGATCTAGCTTTTTACAGTCAGATCACTTGACAAACTTTCCACTTAAACTCCAGTTAAAGTTCGGCTCAGCTAGAGCTCCAAGCTCCAGACTAAGCTCTTTGATGCCATAAAATCTGTCTCTTTCAGACTCACATAAATCAGGACATTTTTTTTGATAAAATGAAGATTTATGAAAATAAAACAAGAAGCATTTGTTTTTCATGTCAGTGATGTATCCGTTTTCTCTTCTTGCCTCCCTTCAAGACAAGAAAACTGGCAACCCCGGTAGCCTCCAGCTTACCTCTAGCATTGTAACAGTCACTGGCAAAGTCAAGCAGCATGACCCCCTATGCTATTGCTGTTCTACAGCAATGCTGTAAAGATCAAAATAAAAATATTAAACGCATCTCACTTTTCAGTCAATCTTGCTAGAAGAGTCCTAAGAAACTCTTCTATGGCTTCTAAGTCTTTCTGGCCATCCTGTCAAGTAATTACTTATGCTTCCCAGTCCTGCGCATAGGTGGAAGAGTCTTCCTTAAGGTATTGCTCCCAAATAACATATTTCAGTAAAAATAAAAGGGAAAAGCAGTCAAGCACAAGACTGAAACTACAGCCAAGAATAACTGGTGGTAAAATACACACGCTAACAATATTGATAAAAAATGCATCATAAAAATGCAATCTTTAGCAGTAGAAAGTGGCATATTAAATTGCTCATAAGACAAGGTTAATAAATTCCTGTCATAATGGAATTGAGTGACACATAATTGAGAATTAGGGGAACTTGTCCTTACAACCAGAAATAAACTGCCCTCACTCATGCCTGCTACCTCCCAATTTAATTTGAAGTACTTGTTAGCACTTATAACCCAACCCTAAGGTGGTGACTGGCAGAGTGAAATGCACCTGATTGACAGGCAACACTGCAAAAGAATATTCATTTGCAAATTAACTAGGATACATGGCAAAAGGATAAAAATGTAAATTCATAATTATAATTTTACTTCTCTGCTTATTATTCCAATGCAGACTGTGGAATCTGTTGCTAGTCAGGCTGACACTTCCTGGCTGAACCCACGTATGTTTCCTCTGCTCGCTCCTTTGGAATTACACTCCCCTCCCTCCAAATGAACCTTCTGCACAGTCAACAGTAAGGAAGTCCCAAGTAAGCATCATGTCCCTTTGTCTATACTTGCAAAAATGCTTCTCTTGCCTTAACATCAAGCTGCAGGCAATGGGTCGGCACACTTCCTACATGCATCCACAGGTTCCAGTGGTGTTCTTTATTTAATGAAAGCATTTATTTTAGTATTACTGAGTTCAGTAATCTCTTTTTAATTATACTTAAATTCTGACTCAGAAAACTACCTGGTGACACATTTCTCCTCAGCACTAATGCCCACTAATGGGAGTATTCGGAAATGCAACATTTTTTTTAAAGCATGATCTAAAAATCCAATTAGGCATGTGCTTTCATCTGGTTTTGCCTGCTTAACCACCAGTTCCAGCTCGATAAGCATACCAACATTACCTTGAAGCATGGAGTAACCTGGCATGGAGTAGCCTGGCATGGAGTAGCATGTTGGTGTAGTTTGCATGCCAGCACCACAAGAGCCAGCAAACTACACAAAGAAGGCAGCAGGTTCATTGCAGAAGAGGAAGTAACAAAAGCCATAACCTTCAAGGTACTTGCACGTCACCAGCTAACACTGCCAGGGACCGCACACTTGGAAAGTCAGTCCTGTCCCTCTACAAACATGTGCCAGGCTATGTGTATCCATTTAGCAGAAAGTAACTAGTTTTCCTTTGAATAAATATTCATGATGAATTAGATTCCCCTAGTAGGGACTCTTCCCCCTCAAAAGAACAAGATCAGATAACCTACACATTCATATCCCACCAACCGTTTATCCTCTTATATCCATCCATTTAAACCCGAACTGTTGGCTTAAACATTGTAACAATGTTCCAAATCCCAGGATTATGTCAGATGTTCTTCTGGTCATCTGAAGGTTAACTAACTTCACCAGGTCTGAAGAAGTAGCTGCTCAGCATGCATGGGGTGTTCCTGGCTGTAACTGCTACATGTTTCAATGTTGTTTTGAGATATTTCCCCCCCCCCCCGAAGCATCTTCACATTTACCATCCAAAACTGGGCAAGTCTAAAAGCAATGATTAACCACAACACATTACATCTGCACAAAACATGAAACCCTTATGGTCATGGTGATGGAACAACTGGCACAGCAAATTCTTCTCACTGCCTACCACTTGCCTCCTGGCTCCTCTCCAGCGCAAGGTCATCTGTGATGCCCGTCACAAGAGCTTTTTTCAGAAGTTGTAAGTCAGCAGATCATAAAAAGGAGCTAGCAACCCTCATGGCAGGCCCCTGAGGGCACCAACAGGCCTTAGTTGCCCTGACCAACCTCCCTAGGGACGCCAAATCCACATCGCCAGTCCACAAGCCTGCAGGTCTACTTAAGCTCAGGCCTGGCCTAAGCTATGTCATGTGTGGCCCTATGCCCAGCCTTTTCTCCTGATGTCCAAACTTACTGGCTGATTTTCCCAGATACCCTCATACCTTTTTTTATGGTTAAGTCCTGTCTTCTGGACGGACATATTCTCAACTTGTTACCTCACCCTACTTGGGACCATGGCCAGAGCGTGTCATGACCCTGCTGGGGTGCCATGGGGCTGCACCCCATCACTGAGGGCACTCACCACCCTGGGCTAATCCTCAACTCCCATCTCATCACCCCTTGTGAGAAGCCCCACTCCTGCCACTCCCTGACACCTATGTTAAAAGAAAATTCAGTAGTAATGAAAGTGTGAGTGTTCTCTCCATCCATACCTTGGAGCCCCCATGAAGCCTATATCTGCACAGAAGCCCCTTTCAAAACAATTCAGAAGTGAAGTGGTAACTGGGGTCAAGCACAGACTCACACTTGAGTTTGAATAAATCTGCCAGAATTACCAGCTTTAGTAGCCAGCATCTGTTTTCAGCAATAACTTGCTCTTCTGTTGTGCTCGGGCTACCCCCTACCTACGTTGAACTGACAGGTTCCGACCAGCTCTATTACATGTGTCGGTGTTGCCACTGCACATCAGGCATGACAAGCTCCTGCCCTCAAGATCTGGTCTGCGGCGTGCTTGCCTCAGGATTCTGCTTCAGCAAAGACACAAAGTAGAGAGTATCCTGGTGCTGCAGAAGAGCAAGGACAGAGATTAAAGCCAAGCAGGAACCAACTGACCCCTGCTTCCTGCCAGCTAATTGCTATGGTCCACTTGGAAATGAACCCCGATCTTTGCATCCTCTGCTCTAGAGGAAAGTCATTAATGAGAAGTCCCAGCCATACTTCAGCCATGGATGCAGAAACACAAACATGGGATTTTCAGATCATGTTCATTTACAGCATGACCCCTTGCAGCTGCCTCACTTGCATATGATAAAGTGAGATATATTTGGGTCATAAGCACTTAACTTGCAATTTTCATTTCTCAACTTCGTATTGTAGCAACAGATTATTGGCAGCCTAGGAAGACAAAGCTTCCTTCCTTCCTGGGGTCAACCTCTCCTCCCTACGGAGCATCTTATAACAGAGATGAAGAAAGCAGCAAGTAAAATAAAATCCAAGTCTTATTCCCTGAACTTGACGATGTCTTCGCTTGTTAAAAAATGGCAAACCCGCTTGCAAAGGGCACAGAACAGATGGGAACTGAAAGAGCTACTACATAAACTAAACATGTAAACACTGGTTGTCTGCTCAAAAATCAGCTCCTTTAATTTCCACGTATGTGGTATTTGATGCGGCCATAGTGTCGTTCCTACATGCCTTCACTTGAGGATGATGAGTGTATGTTTTTCCAGTTTGCTACATAACTACGTCGTGCCTAAAACTGCCTACAGCTAGAAAAGATGGCAAACATGACACAACCCTGCTATTTCCAGCAGGGAAGTTAAAAGTGAAGAAAAGACTCCAGACGTATTTTTAGGCTATAATTGAAGTTTTAAAGTAGCCCCTCTCCTGAATATGCAAATGCAGATGTAGTGTGCTGGCAATCTAGTACCAGCCACAACTTGTGGCAGAGCAACTTTTTTCATAATTCAATGCAAAAATTAATCTCTGACAGGTGAGCAAGAAGCAAACAAACCCCAGAATTTCACAGGTGCAGCTACATTTCTGGCTACACTTGTTTGACTGTGAGGGAGGACAGAGACTTATAGATCAGCAGGGAAGGTAAAGACAGGAAGAAAAGTATTCCTAGATGTCTTGCAGTGCTGACAAAAGGTCTGTCTCTTCAATATGCCTCACTGCAGCTCATAGACTACAGCTGTTAGTACTGTACACTTGTGGGAAACAGTCACACATGTTCAGCAAGATAGATGAGAAGTTTTTTGTTTACATTTCCAAGACTGAGGCAGAAAACACCCTTTCAAACATGTTAAGTAGTCACTAGTCAGAGACTACCTCTTTCAAGTGGCGGAAGCTCCAAAGATGTTAGAAGTTCCTATGCAACAAACTTCACCGTACTCAACTCGAAAAGGAGGATGTTTTGCTGCTTGCTTCCAAGCTCCACTTGTGCAACCTGGCTTCAAGCTGGGTGCACAATGCTGAAATATTAGAAGCCGCTAACTAGAATTGCTTCCCAAGAGCTAGCAAGGGCCTTTGATGGTTTTCCTTCAAGTAAGCCTTCAACTTCTGATCCAGAAAAGAAAGGCCATTCAGCATTTGTCAGGGCATACACAGGGAAGATTTACACTTTAGAAACCTAAACATAAAAGCAAGAACTCATTATGTCTCTGCTCTGTAGTACAACCAAGCAGAGGATGTCTGTAGCTTAGCATCAGGACTCAGATGACCTGGGGCACAACTCACAGTCCCATGGAGGCAACACCTTGTACAAGAGAGCTCAGAAGGAGGTCTTAAAGCCTCACATATCTGCAACAAGACGATTTTCCTAACAGGAGCACCATGAAGGACAGACAAGACTGTCCACAACAGTCATCCTCACAAGCCTAGAGCACGCCTGGATGGGGCTGCAGTGGTGTCCCTTGGGCTGAATGCTGGGACTTTGGCTATGCCTGACATCTAGTTTGCACTATGATCTATTCCAACCCTAAAGGGGATTGCACCCCTCGGATCATCCAAGTGTCAAGCTCCACAAAACCGTCCTACCCTCAAGTTTCATTCCTGAATGTGTCACTAACCTGGTGGGAAACCATGAACCAAGTCCCTGCACACATACCCTTCCTGTCCATGCCTCAGTTGCCCTAGCTGTAGAGTGGAAAAGTATGACCTACTTTATAGAACATTTTTAAACCTTCTGATGAAAGCACAGTATTACCACTACAGAAGGAGACTTGGGCGCAAACTCTCCAAGATTTCCAGAAATATTGCTCCTAACTTGCTGCTAGTGAAAGCTTTCAACTGCAGCAGATAGCAGGAAAGCACAGTCTTGCCATGAACCAATATACAACACACATTGCTTGACATTCAGCAGTGTTTCCAGGCTCCCACAATGCTGCAGAAGTACACAAGGCATAAACCATTTTGGCAAGGTAAGAGCAGCTGAGGCACAATCTGATGATAAGAGATCCCCTCACAGCTGGAAGGGGAGCATGAAATATATCTCTCTTGGTCACACCACATCCCGATGAACGTAGAAACAAGCAAAAGGTCTTAAAGAGTACAAAGAAAACTAAAACTAAGGGGGGAAAAAGTCTATGTAGAGTTTGGCAATGTGAAGCAACCCAAGCTAGTTTGGACATGCAAGAATTATGGCCCGTTTCCCTTGGTGCCCAACCACACTGGAGGGAATGAGACGCATTTCTAGTGGCACAAAGAGTTCTCACAGCAACATGTTACCACACTGGTTCCAGCATTCTTGAGATAGATGAGGCTGTAAGTCACTGACGTTACACTGATGTATAGGCTTTGTGCATTTCTAATCATTTTGACACAAAAGCCTCATGTATATTTTTGTTTTGCAAATTGTCCTGGCATCCTCTGCAAAAATTCTCCTTCCTCTACTCTGGAAGATTTTAAGAAAAGTGTTCAGGAGCAAGCAACAGAATGAGGAAAGACCAGAAACACTGATTTGTTCGGGGCGGGGGGGGGGACAACGACAACAAGCTGGATCAAGACAGCCAAATATGAAGACAATTTTAATTAAATCACGACTGTCTTATATTATCCATTTCAGCTCATTTTGTATCTCAAAAGAGTTTTATCTCAAAATAGTTAACAGCTCCAGAAGCCCCAACTTTTTCCCATTTTTTTCTTTAATGCAATTACACTTCTGCTGTCGCACTAGAAATATTAATAGCCTTTTCTGCGTGGGATAGAGAAGCTCTACAGCAGAACCAGAAGACTTCGATCATATTGATGGCCTGCATGCTAATGGTTACATATAGCTTATCTGTCAATGTCATTTCCACTGAAACTAATGAAAATAGACAGCACCCCCTTCAATACTTCAAGCATGTACCTCCATGGGGAAAATGCTACCATTCACTTGAATGCAGAAGTACTCTGTGATGGACAAGTAAGTGAGAAAGCAGAAAAGCAAAGCTGTTATTCTATTGTATATTGCTCTGTACAAAGACAGAGGGGCAAATTCTGCTTTTCATTACAGTAGCTTTGATCCAGAATTGATATAACCAAGTCAACGGAACTGACCCAGATTTACAGGGGAGAAACAGTTCAGAGCTCCACCCCAGCCTGCAATCCTGTACTTCTACCACCACGGGGGATGTGTGCCCTTTACGCAATTCAAAAAGCCTTTGCTCTGGCACAGTATACCGGACCCAGTGCTCACTAAAATCAACTGAAAAGCGACCATTGACTCCTCCAGTCAACCATGCAGACCTCATGCAATCAATCCACCAGCATATTCAAACCACTCATCAATGCACTGCTTTCAGAAAAAGTAATAAAATCTTATGGCTTGCCCAAAATAAAACCTCAAACCCAACAGCCTAGCAGGCAGCCGTGTTCATCCCATTTGAGCTTCCCTAAGCTTGCCACAAAGGACCACCAAGTCTGGTTTGGAAAGAGGAGAAGGAAGGTGGACCGGCAAAGATCAGCAGGTATGGTCCATTGCCAGTGCAAAGGTAGCAGGAACTTTGCACAATGTCCAGCTGACTGGTCTTAGAGCAATTACTAAACCAAGAGAGCGGGACACAGCAATGCTTGGGAGGCACAGTATGTGTGACAGTAGCCACGCTGATTCTCTGGTGTATTTGTCCCACTTGACTTGGGTCCCTCACTACAAGAAAGACATTGAGGTGCTGGAGCATGTCCAAAGAAGAGCAATGAAGCTGGTGGACAAGTCTTATGAGGAGTGGCTGAGGGGACTGGGGTTGTTTAGCCTGGAGAAAAAGAGGCTCAGGGGAGACCTTATCGCTCTCTGCAACTACCTGAAAGGAGGTTGCAGCAAGGTGGGTGTCAGTCTTTTCTCCCAAGTAACATGCAATAGGAGAAGAGGAAATGGCCTCAAGTTGCACCAGGGGAGGTTTAGATTGGGTGTTACGAAAAATTTCTTGCTGAAAGGGTTGTCAAGCATTGGAACAGGTGGCCCAGGGAAGTGGTGGAGTCCCCATCCCTGGAGGTATTTAAAAGACCTGTAGATGTGGTGCTTAGGGACATGGTTTAGTGGTGGACTTGGCAGTGCTAGGTTAACAGTTGGACTTGATGATCTTAAAGGTCTTTTCCAACCTAAATGATTCTGTGATTCTGTGATCTTCTACCTCTCTTGGGCACAATGGTAACAGTTAAAAATCTGAGACACAAAGGTACGTCATCGTCATATATTCTTGGCTAAACTTAAAGACCTTGCCTTGTAATGTGAGTAACAACAATTTTAGCATTAATCCTAGCTTCCTGAGTGGCAAGTATTTTCCAGAAGGAGGGAAGATGATTTGAACAGAACAATATCTAAATGTATGTAAATCTATGTAAAAGACTAAAAAAATGTCCTCTGTGTCTTGCTAGCGGAACATGGCCAAATATGTCAGGGCTTGCAGGACCTGGTGGCCTGACCAGCACAGCCCTTTATATCTGCACCGTAAAGTTTTGGGATTCTGTTCGAGACAGAATCTCTGGGACAACTGGGCAATGCTGTTCCAGTCAATGTTCCTCTCCAGTGCACTGCCTTGAAAATATTAACAGCAACGAGCTTTTTCTCTGTCAATAGAAAGAGCTATCATACAATAAAATGACAAAGATGACAGTACAGAAGGGCCTTAATGTAGTTGAAACCAAAAACTAACCTGCATGTGAAACAGTGTGAAAAGTACAGAATTGACAGTTTTTTTACAGTTCAAAATGGAAAAGTGAATGAGATGACATGGTAGACAGCTCCCAGCTGTCCCTAAGATTACAAAGTCTTGTTGTACTAATGCTCTACCCCACAGCCAGCATCTCTCCCCCGTCCTACTGCAACTGTTCTTGTGGCTGCAGGTATTCTTTACCTTTCCTTTTATCTTAGGATAGTTGATGTACATCAGCTACCCCAAGGGTACAAAAAAAAAAAAAAAAAAAGATAGAAAAAGCAGCATTTAGCACTGAAGACAAGCCCTAAGGAGATACTGACAAGCAATCTGTCTTGGGGCAGTAATTTCCAGATGGATCCAGTGCAGAAACCACATTCCTGCAACTAGTAGATGAAAGCATGGCAGCTGATACAGCTTGAATTTGTGACTTGGGCAAATCTGTGTTTACCCAGGTAGGATTAGTCTGATACCAGCCAGAACTGAAGTCACTTAGTGCCAGCAGTAAGGGTTCTGGGGTTGTCCAGCTAAACTCACTACTTGCTCTGCTGGTTGCTGTGAATACACCATTGATTTCTTCATTTATTTAAAAAATTACAAAACAAACAGTTCCAACACAATCTGGGCTTTGATTTGCAGGAGGGCTGAGCTGGTTCAGGCAGGTTATGGTAATTTGTCTGTTGACATTCTTCTGATGGACAAAATGCCTATTATAAATAGGTTTGTTGCTTCTCCTGCTCCAGTGGCCTCTCGCCAAAAGTATGGTCTGATTCTGGCCTTAAGAGTTTGCTCTGCAGATCAGTGCTGCAATATGCAGTGCCGCTCCAAACGCTAAAAGAAAATTAATTAGACATACCACTAAGTAGAACAGGGAATTTTAGAAGGTTAAATCTTCCCACAGCTGAGTGGAAGAGATGGGAGACACGTGTCCTTCTGTGGCTGGTGAATTCAAAGCCTATGAAGCTTTTACATCCCATTTACCAGGGAAAAAGGATTTAAACGGTCCATAGGTCTGCAAGTGGTCTTGGCAGTTTAAAAAAAAAATTAAAAGTGATTCTCTTTAAACCAGGTCATCTCACAAACCAGATCAGATTGCAGATGTACAATTATTAGTTCTAGCACAAGGAAGAAGGAAAGAATATGAGGCTGGGGAGGAGAGAAAGGAGAAATTAAGACTAAGGCAGCCCAAACAAATCAGCTCAAGGTGCCTGGAACTCTACTCAAGAGTTTCAGCATATGTCTTTCAAGGTCTCACATGCATTTGCTTTGATGCAAAATGAACTGAAATTGTACATGCTTGTTGTGCTGATCTATCTGCAGTTTAGTAATTGTATCAGAGGAGCCAAACCTCATTCATTTCCCAGGGTCCCAGTACCTTTCAAATTATATCTATCACTAATGCACACTTTACCCAAAAACCCTTTAAATGTTTACCTACAAACTGCTTTCAGGATCAAAGATTGCAGCAATAAGATGACACATGGTGACAAAAAGGTGCTGGGAAATTCTGTCCCTCTCCCTGACCCCTGTGCTTACCAGTGGGAATCAGAAGTGGAGAGGCACCCTGCTGTGCCAGGCACCAAACAGGATGCCCAGGAACTGCCATACAACTGTGGCAAGCCACTTCGCAAAGGCTGCTGCAAATCCAGAATGGAGAACAGAAAAGCATGATAACTTATCAAAACCTCTCACAGAAAGAGAGATTGGAAATACTGATATTTTCATAGATCAGAGGCAAGTAAGAGGTATATGAGAAAACTATGTATTACATAATTCTCTTTTTTTCACTTTTT
>VZTL01023032.1:20117-52955 GCA_013400535.1 Scopus umbretta
CCTTACAGAAATGTGGGAACCAAAGGGAAGGTAAATAGTTAAAAGTATTTGTTTGGCAATGAGGTTATCTGTTTACATAAACACCGAAAAACAGTGTAATTTTTCAGTAAAATTTGTTCTGAGCAATTTCATCAGACACATCTACTAGACGGCTGTCCAAATAATTGATTTTGTGGCTTTGCAGTCAAATAAAAATTTGGGGAAAAATTCAGAATGTGAATCTTCTTGCCAAACAAAAATTAAAAATTGATTTAATTTGACATGACGTGTTCTAGCTAACATGAAATATTTCATTTGAAGAATTTTCACAGTAGCAGAATTATAAATATGTAGAGACAGAGTAGTTCTCAACTGCTGCTGGGGAGACTGTTGCCCCTTTATTCAGTATCTCAAGGGCTGTAGCACTTATGTAGGACATGAGCTATCCAGATTCAGCTCTGTCCTCTGTCTCCATTGCTCACCTCCCAGAAAAGTGGCATAATCACCAGATGTGGTTAAAGAGCCACTCTCCAGTTATCTGCTGATGCACTTTCACTTTGGATAAACATTTGCAGCTCCAGCCTTCCCAGGAGTGTACCACACATCAGGTGGAGGCTCATTCCTGGACACTTTTCTGTGGTCTTTCTTTTGTAATATTTAAATGCTTTATGCAAAGTGATTTCTCACAGCCCAGGTAAGCATTCTACTCCCAGGCTGTCAGATAAATCCAGTATCTGTCACATCTTTATCTTTGTGGTAAAAGAGAAGGAGGACCAGGTTCTAGCCAAAGGTGTCTAATGAATTCAAACTGATGTTGTAAATAACTATGGGATAAATAATAATCCAAATACACCTTGCTGAAAATTTGTCTAGCTCCAGTAATTTCTTTGCAAGCTCTTGTGGAAGGAGTGCATGTTATGTATATTGTCTGACACAGGAAAACTTGGAGGATCCAAGGCAATGGATTGTGGTCAAAAAGTTTTAGTTTTAACCTCATTGAATGTATGCAGCATATTATGGTCTACATGAATATACGAGAGGTACATGAATTAGATATATGTTGCTGGGCTGGGCAAGACAAATTAAATGTAAAATTTGTACTAAACTGGCTGCCATTAAACATTTTTACACTTCAGATGTAGAGAGTCATCTCTCCTGAAAAATATATTCGTGCAATTCATTTGGAATATAGTGATCCTAGCTTCTAAAATATGACATCTCTGTACTACTTATCAAAACGGTTGTCAATTAGCTACATTTAAATTCAAGAATCTGTGTAGAGAAGGCAAATAGAAGAAATTTTTAAGGGATCACTTCAAAAAGATCTAACGCAGCATGCTGTCTCATGTGTTGCTGCTGACGCACAAAAAACTGCCTGGAAGAAGGCAAGACCGTGTCAAGAATGCTGGCATAAGTAGATGAATGACCAGTGCCTTTGGGGCACTGATGTTTCATTACATAGACAAAAATAGACAAGACCATCACATGCATTCACATGTAGTGGGAATGAGGAAAAATTCTATTACTTTCTTAATGTCAAGAATCTAAGCCAGGAGACTTTTTGAAATACATTGATCACAAGATGAATAGGAAAAAGGAGGGCACACAGTGGCTTTCATCTTCTTTTTCACTCTTGCAAAAATCAGTCAATCCATAAAAATAAGTCATATTTTAGACCACACCAGAGATGACTGCAGTCTACTGCCACCATCCTTAGACACAGGTTGAAACAGAAACTCTGGTCAAAAGTAATATCAAGACCTTTCTACTTGGATGCAACAACTTTATAACCAGAGCACAACTTAGTGCTGTATATTCCAGGTGACTTAGTGGTGGCAGGAAGAAAAAAACCCAACCAAACTGGCTTCTGCACTGTGTAAAATTCCAGGGTGCTAACACTGTACTTAGGACAAAACACCAGTGGCCAAGTTTCCAGCAAATGGCAACAACCCAGTCCATTGGCCAGCCAAAATACCTGCTCAGCTACAAGCAGGGAAGCCAAGGAAGTTGGCCAGTTCCCTAAGAAGCTCTCCAGATTATGAGCCCATCAGGCAGTCACATCTTTAGCCAGGCAGGCAATTTTCTTGACTTCTGCCAAAAGCTTTCAAAGTGCCATTGTGTCTCCAGGAAAAAAAAAAAAAGAAAAAAAAAAAAGTTAAAAAGTTACTAGTAAAAAAGAGTTATTTTCTGGAAAATGTGTTTTGGTGGAAAAATTGTGACCAGGTCAAGAGGCAATTCTCTCTGTGGTGCTTAAACAGTCTCCGTTGCCTGAGGCCTGGAATCATTACAAAATATTGCTGATGCCAAAAGGGAGGTACACACTGGAAATACAGTACATGAAGTTGAAGGACTAGGACTGGTGAGGTAGATGGTAGTAGGACTCAAAAGGCTAGCTACAGACAATGCACAGAAGCCTACCCTGCTGACGGCACTCCACTGAATAAGGAATTACTGTTCTTCATATTCTCATTACTAGCTGTTTTACCCATGGGACTAGAGCACTTGGGAAGTTTTGCCTCTAAATTTGCATTCTTGCAAATACAGGGAAAGAAAAGCATTTGCTAATATTTACAAACTTCATACAGGGTATGTTTAATATGCAACAGGAGCACACCAAGAATTGCATACGTCTGAGGTATAGCTGACTCCAGCCACAAATGTCTTAAAAGTGGGCATTTTATTTTTGTAAAACAACTCCTTTATTATTACTTACACTTGGCTTGTGCACTTGTGTGTCCCAGCTTGACCTTTACTTGGGGTAAATGTTGAACAGAAATCTTCTCATTTGCTTCACTTGGTCTCTTCCTAAATGTTGCTTTTATGATGGTTCCATAGCATGTCATAAAGACTTAATGGCTGTCACTAGAACTTTATGGGACTGGATAGTCAGAAATAAAAGGGGCCATTGAACTGTGATGGACCACTTACAGGCCCTTGAGTACCTTGGTGTGCTTTCCACTGGCAGAAGCCAGCAGGAATATATAGCAGAGATGAGGCACATTCTTTGCAGCACAAATTGCAGAACTGTGACAAGCTAGACAGTCAAGTGCTCTGTGTCACCAAGAAACAGCAATTTTACCTTTAAAGAAACTCTTCACTGGTGCTAAATATTATTCCTGCCCTGATCAGAATTCACAAATCCTGCCACACACCCAAAGAACAGCCAGTTTTCAGCTCTCAGAGGGACTGCAGTTGGTATTGGAGCCTTTGACTTGGCCAAGGCAGACCTTGACAGTATCCCCATTTTCGTATTTATATAATAGAAAGACTTTGCATTCCTCTAGCACCTTTTATCAGAGGATTGATCTCCTTTACAGATAGTAATGAATTAATGCTCGCAATGCCAATGTAAATTGGGATTTGTTTTCCTTGTTCTGCAGATGGGAAAGAATGAAGCACAAAGATGATGCAACTCATTTAAAGAAGGCTTGGCAGAGTAAGGCACAGAATCCAGATCTCCTGATACCTCAGATAGTGCTTCACCTCACTGTCATTACCCTTTCACCTGCACGTGGTGCAACAGGCATTCAAGCTGGACATAAATACAAAGAAAAGCTTCACCTGCTTTTTAAATTTTTAAAATTTTAAATTTAAAAATTTTTAAAATGGATGCCTAAACTCATGGGTTAACAGCTAGACACCGAGTGTGCTAAATGTCCAGAACAACTCCAGGCATGAGATTTCACTAGTTCTGAAAAGCAGAACTCAGTGGCTAAATAAAGATTAAGAACCCCAGTTTTATCCATGCATTTTTGAAAAAAAATATTTCCCTTTTTCTCCTAAGGACTTCTAAATGGCTATGCTGAGTGTGAAAGTATCATAGAAAAGAAAAAGATATTGTGAAAAGAAAAAGAATCTACTTTTGTTTCCCTGGTGTCTGTTTGTCTATCTGAGATGTCATTATAACCAAAGGTGATTTTATCTGTAAACATTTGTCAAAGTTTCCAGGAAATATGTTCCTGCGCTAGACCTGACAATGTGGTTTTGAACGTAGGAGGCCAAGTTTTTTCACAGGTTGACTAACTATCAGTAGAGCATCCTGTACCATGTGATCACCTTTTTTACCCTGCCCAATGACACCATCTCATTTCCCACTTATACCAACTCATATTCACGTATCAACTACAGCTGACATTGTATAACACTCAAATTCTGTGTGGACCAAAGACTTTGTTGGAGACCGTGACTTGGGTATATTCCTTGATGAAAGGAACACGTGCAAAGTGCTATTCCAGTGGAAATAAACCAAAGTCAGTATAACCTCGAATGCATATCCCTGCCTGCCCCTCCAGTAATTGTGCGTTCCTGAGCACTCTTCTTTCATGACATGCTTGAGGGTGTTACTGTTGCAGTCTGCCTCTTCTTGTTCCCTCTCACACTCAGGGAGATGACACCTGCATGAATCCACTGTTTTGAGGGATATAGGTTCAGATCCAACCTGTAAGGTGAACTGCTTTGGGGTTGAAAGTCGTTGCTTTTCAGCTCCTATTTTTTCCTAAAATCACGCTCAAAGAAGAGTTCTCAAAACTCCTACTGGTTTCATCCAGAGCCACAACTGTCAACAGTTAAAACCCCCCCCCAAAACCCCCCAAAAAGCAAGTATTTAAATCTTTCTAGATTAAAAACAAGATAACTGGGAATAATATACCATTTTACAGCACAGGGAACTTTCTTTTGCTCTTGCTGACATCACTTGATGTTATCCATAACAACACTAAAGAAAAAGTCTGAATGCCACTATTTAGCCAGGGTTTTTTTGGTTTGTTTGTTTGTTGGTTTGTTTGTTTTTTATTTTTAAAAAAACACTGTTTGCTTCATCTTTGTCATAGCTACTGCTCTATTCTGCCATAACTTCAAGCTATGTGGAGAGTACCTACAGAATGAGTCCACCCCTGTCAGCTGTGGCTGTTTACTGAGATCTAAGGGAGAAAAAAAGTCCTAACTGTATTAGAATACACAATGAAGGCAATTCACACTAGCTTGAGGGTCTTGTCCTTATTCTATAGAATCTGCTTTTTAACATTAACAGTTCCTTTACTTTCCTGTCTGAATGGGCTTTTTGACAGTAATTTTACATTATATGTCTAGTAAAAATCCGGTCTCTCCAAGAGTCAGTTTTTCTGAAGTTATCTCTGACAAAAATTATTGTCAGTCAATACACCAATAGATTACCATCCCTAACGTAACTCTACTGTGAGATTCAGGTGTTGGGGTTGGTGGGTACACTGCTGTACTATACACGTACACATGCACACAGTCCAGTCTGAGAGCTGTTCAGGCATCCAGACCAAATTCACAAATTCAGAGCTTCCAGGACCAAGAAAGCAAGTTGTCTACAATTAGGTGTTTGATTTTGATGCATGAATACTTGATTTGTATCTGTACTAGCATTTATTAGTTGCACTGAGTAGGCACAGAATTGTATACGGCCAGTGATTCCTTGCCATTTTTTGGAAATCACTCTGTTCCTAACATGTGCTCAGATCCTGGCTCTTCCTGCAGAAGAATGTTTTCATTAATAAGAATGCTTTCATTAATATGAATAATGATGTTTAATTTAATTTAAGAATAATTATGTTTTCATTAATAAGAATGGTATTGTACAATATATTTGTACAGCAAGTGACCACCACAGTCACTCTATTCTTTTCAGTCTGTTTCCAAAAAAGATTTCTGCTTTAGCCCACCCTGGACCCCTCAATTCATTCTGCACAAAGGATCTGAGATTTTCAAGCTATAACCTTTGCTCAGACCACAGACATCCCCCAATACCCTCTATTTTGTACTTGGTCCTTTTCCACAGATATTCTCGCTGCTTGTTTGCCCATTCCTCTCCTATCTCACTCATAAAAGGAGTCAACCTTTGCAACAACCAGCCCCAAAACCACCCCTGGGGACAAGGCAGAAGTGAAAGCCTCGCAGCATACCTCTCCGTAGGGAGGAAATAACCACCAATCACAACACAATTTTTCCATGGAGGCAGACTCAGCTGGCTACCACATTACACTACATGAAGAACCTCTGTTATAACAGGGATTTAGACTAGGTGGCTCAAAGCCCTTCCTTCAAGCAGAGATGTCTTTCTAGTCTTTTGATTTTCCTAACCTGCGACTGATCCCTGTTTTCCTCTTCTTCACTCTGTCGTCAGTTTTCAAGCAAATCTAAAATGAGACAAAACCTGGACTAAAACCAAGTCCAATACAGTGGCTTTAGTTCACACAAAACCAAAGATGCCTCAGCTACTCTTTGCCATGGGGAGCTTTCTGAAAGGCAAGCTTCCTGCAGAACTGTCTCTCTACAGAGCACCTGTGTATGTAGCAGAGCTCAGGCAGCAAAAATAGCCATCTTTGGGACAGTGAGGTCAGGAAGGCAGGTCAACAGTAGCTTGTTTAACCTAGGGCAGGGAGAGAGGCGTCTCTTTTTGGCTTGCAGAGCACCACACGCACTAATCATGAAGATCTTGGGCAGAAGAAAGCAACAGGGAAAAATAAACACATGTTTTTCTTTGGATGCTTGACTTTGTGGAGTACTTTTGTTGAGAATTTGGTTTTCCATCTTTCCTCATCTCTGTTCTTTCTTACAGATCTCACTGTTTAGCCTTGAGGAAAGTTTTTCCTAAATAGTTACTATTCAGCTCATTCTTATTAATCAGTACTTTCAGGTTTGATTTCAGTACTTCTGATTTTAAATCCTGAAGTATCTTTCCTAATAGTATGTTTAAGGTTCATAGTCATAACATAGAAAAATTTCCAGATGCTGATGAAGACAATATATATGCCTGATTTTAACCCTGTTACCGTGCAGCCGTTTTTCTTCTGTGCTAAAAGTCTGAAATGCAGTTTCCTTTAAAAGCCCAGAAGAATATAAGTGCATTTTGGAAGATGAACTCCAGAACAGGACATTCAGTGCAGCTGGGCAATGAGGGCGTGTAATTAGTTAATGCAATTCCAGCCTCACCATTCCTAATGTCCAAAGGGGCAAATAGAAATTTCTCATCCTGTCAGTTAACTGTGTTAGCTAATCATGATCCTGGATTATGTATATAGTGAAGGTATTTTCTTACCTCGTACACAGGGTTTTAGGCTTGCTGTTTGAATTCTTTTTGTGGAAGGTCACTGATGCATTAATTCAATGTGGTGGCTAAAGATCCCTAGCTGTTGAAAATCAGTGAGAGGAGAGGCAGTGACAAAATACTTGTTTCTATCTTGCAAGGCAAGGTTGTAGGGCTTCTCGGGGACTTACGCAGTATAGATAGTACTGATCTGGAACACGCTGTTTCTCACATGCAATTAGGAGCTACAGTTGTAATCGATCTTTATACAAATCTGGAACTGTGCAGAATACCTCCAGACTTTCCACTCCCCGCTTTTGCATTTCCCAGTGAAATGCCCTTCATAAAGATTGGATTTCTTCTAGCCAAAGTATATGGCAATACTGAGCAAAGACATTCTCAGATAGATACATGTAAATACGCTTGTCTCATCAGAATGATTATGGGCTTTTGGTTCTGCAAGACACATTTTAATATCACTTATCCTAGGACCCATGTACACTAAATAATGCAAAGCAGTGCAGAGATTCCTAATTTAGCATCTCCAGATGGCTCTATGCGGAGGATAAACACTCAAGACACTTGCTGAGGTCCAGAAGCAATATAGGTGCATGACATACAGGCTGATAAGCCTGGCACTCCATGAGGCTTACTACAACCTTTTGGGACAGTCTGGACTTTAATAGCCCAGTCTAGAGTGCATCAGAGGTTCCTTGTGAACAATGATACGTTTGTAAATAACAACTCTGGGAGCTGGGCCCTGACCTGGAATGAAGCAAGATACCACAAATCAGCTGTCCCTCACTGCTGAGTGCTGTGCAGTCCGGCAGCTGCTCCCGGGATTGCTCCACTGTGATCAGTGCAGCTGCAGGAGCAAGGCAGCGGCAGAACCGGGCAGGGAGGCTGGGGAGACTGGGCTGAGGGGCTGAGGGTGGGAAGGTGGAGGAGCTGGAGCCTGGCTGTGGAGGTGGAGGAACTATAGGCATATCAGAGACACGCAGTGAAACGATGGAAGAGATCGCTGAGGACTCAGACTGAGGTCTCAGGAAAACACAGTGTAAAGAGGGATAATTCCCTGTGTGTCTGTGTGAGTCCAGACTTTCAGCAGCTGCAATTGCCTGTCTTGGCTGAACGCCCTGCAGCAACAGGCTGGAGCAACAATAGCTCCAGTTCATTTCAGAGCTCTCTGCCATGTGCCACAGACACTGTACCAGGACAACTGCACTAAAACCAGTGGTCTTAACTGCAGACACCGGAGGCAAAATCTAATCCTGTGTGTTCAGTTCACAGCACAGGTTTTTCATTTGTCCACAGCCCTTCTACACTCAGATGGGTATGTCCTGGGTAAGTGCTGCTTACCTACAAGGAATCTGAAACATTTAGTGGCATGCCAGCATCAGGGCAATTAGTGCCGTGCTGGAGCTGCCCCCTGGCTCTGATGTGATATCCTGTCTGAACAGTTGCCAGTGCTCTGGTCTTCCCATCCTCTTGATCCATCTGAATTCGTAGTATTCATTTGAGGGTGAGCTGAGGCCACATCATTTTGTGTCTGAAAAGATCTGTGTGCATCCTATGCACTATGAGATTCTCTTAGTTTCATCCACCAAATAGCAATGGCTTTTATGTGACAGCAAAAGTATGGCCTAAGTCATCTTAATTTGAGAAGTGAATTTGTAGCAGTATGGGGAAACTGATATGGACGCTGCCATCACAACTCTGACAGACAAACACCAACAAAACTCACTGCTGTAGTTCAAGACTACTACTCCAGCTATTCCCTTTGCTCTTGATTGCCTTGTTCAGTATGAGGAAAAACATGATGGGGGGATTATTTCCTCCCACTCTGAAGCGGGACATAATCCCCATTTGGGCAGTTATTTTGATGTATAATTTTTTTCTCTCCAGTTTATCTTTGGGTGCTTTGAATAATTCAATTTACTGAAAACTGAAGAGACACTTTTCTTCTATATAATAAGGTGCATGGGCAGTATATATTCTAGTTTAAGTAGGGCTCCCTTTTTTCTTTATGGGAGTTCCCTAACAGAAACGTTTGTATCATGATGTGCATAAGCACCCGATGCAGTAAGGTTCACAGGACTAACTGAACAAACCCTGTAGATTTGACCTGTAAAAAACTCGTAGAAATTTCTTTGGCTTTTCTTCTTGTCAGACAGTCCAGGCAGAGCTGTACTACTGCACTAACTAGGCATCTGGACATCTAGACACAATCTCTGGGCAGAAAGAAAGGACACACCTGGGAAGATATGGAAGTATGGAACTCCTAAAACATAGATATTGAAGTTAGATGTATACACACATGTTGTTAGGAAGACTCCAGCGCATAACTGAGTGGGCTGATGTTACTTCCCTTCATTGGTTGCTTAATTGCCTACCTCTGTACTCCCTCTGGGTGTTTATATGAGGAAACTGTACCAAGTTTTTCATCAGCTAACTATGTGAAGATAATGAGAAAAGTATCTACCATGTAGGCAAGCACATAGGCAAATCTTTATCTACACTTAAATTAGCCACTAATATTCTGAAATAGGAGTATCTACATAACCTTATATGTTGATTTAAAATGGCTTCAACTTACATGAGAGTAGCTTTCCCTTGCAGAGGAACCATGAGTTTTGTGTTGCGGTGTAGATGAGTTGCTTTGAGCAATCTTTTATTGTCACTGATTTGACCTTTTTTTCTTTTCCAGCACCTGAAAACTGCTGTTATTTCCTGATTTAGATTTTAGGCTTTTTGGGGCAGAAATTATTTTTGTGTGTGTTTTTACAGCAGGAACAGGTCTTGCTGTATGAGTGTGGTTTGTAAACATTACCACAGTATAAATAGTACATTAATCATTAATTATATTGTCGATACATTGCTATGTCTTAAGCAGTGGCACTGTCTATGACTCTTTGGTTCCTCACAGAGATGAGGTAAAGACATTTCCACAATCAAAAGAGTTGTCTGAAGTCATGGTTGACCCAGATTGTCCTGGAACAAATTCAGAAACAGAGATTGACATTGTATTGTGAACTTTAGTTGCCTAAGGTAGCATCCATATCACAGATTGTCAGATTTTGTGAAACGTCAGAAGATTAAAAATTATTAGCTAAGGTATGTGCACTGTAATGTGCATTTCTATACACAATTTGATGCATCTGAGAATTTCAAACTGCTTTGCAAACATTATTTGGCATTCTATAATGTACAAAAATTTTAAACTCAGTTTAACTCCAGGATAAACTAGCATGTTTGGTCAGCACATTCACAAAATGTAAGAAAGTGAGTATACTTGTCTGCTTGATGTATGTAAGAAATGGGTAAATGCTGGACTACACAAATTAGGTGCAGATATATTCCAATTGCTTGTGTTAGTCAATGTCTAAACCATTGAGTTCACTGTTATTTGACTTGAATTGATTTGATTGCCAAGGTCATGCTGGAAATCTGTCGCAAAGCAAAAAAAAGAAACTACATCTCCTAACTGTCACTAAACTGCAGTTTCTGAATTACAAGTAGTGGTGGTGTGTTCCATAATAAGGAACATAATTGCTCCACGTAAGGAGCAATTTAAGACAATTTCCCAACTACTTGAGGCAAATAAATCCCATCTATACTGCGTAGGAAAACATAGCTTGGACTGAGAAGCAGAGTTTCACTCTTCTACCTATAGAATAGATCAGCAATACAAAATACCTAACCAACCGTGACCTAGGAGATACAGGTCCTCCCCTCCTTCCTGAGTGCCCAGACACTGTGGTGCATACTGTGAGTCCCTCTTGCCCTGTCGCTCCTTGCACGTGAGTTTTGTAGTCCTGGCCCCTTATTCTCAAAAGGTGAGTAGGAGGTGTCCACCAGGAATGGCCAATGCCTGGCAACTGACTGTCCTGCAGAAAGGGAGCCATGGTTTCAATGCCCCCAAGGCTGAGGATGGCCAGAAATTGACTGTGCAAGAAGGAGCCACTGGAACGGGTTGTTCTTCCACCTCATTGGTCTGCGTTCAAGTGCATGACTGAGATGTGAAAGCTCAAGAGCTGGTTTCAGGTTCTGCCTCACAAAAGCACCTAACTCCTTAACTGAGTTAAACTACTAAATGGAGGCAAGAGAGACAACTTCAGACACATCACTTTCTTCAGCATTTCCTGTTGCCTGGCTCAGTGCTCTGAATATTGGGATGCATGTTGTCAACCTCAACTTTAAACATCTGCCCCTGCTTACTTGTTGTGTGGGACACCTCACTCATCACCAGGGGTTCCCTTCCTGGAGATGGGCACACACAATTTAGGTACTGAGTATCACAGCTCTCTCAACCTTTTTAGAGAGGGTCTTCTGAGATTCCTCAGTAACTAGGCACAGTATTTCAGGTGCCCACAATCCTGCTTTGATATAGACTGTCTAGGAAGACCTTTAATGCACAGAGAAGATGCAGCTCTTAATCATGAGGGGAAGCAGGAAGTCACTGTGGAAGAAATGGCTGGACTACTGATCAATGACTTGGAAAACCTTGATTCATGTTACTACTTCCTGCACAGTAAAACTATGTGCAAATGATGTCCCAATGTCTCAGTTCCTCCTCTGCAAAGGAAGAAGAATACTGGTGTGTCCTACACACTGTCCTACGAGTGCTGTGAGGATAAACTGAAGTGTGGAGACAGGATAGGAACAAAGGTCAAAGGCAGAATTGAGAGTCTGAAGTCAAGTTACAAGACCTACTCCCATGCATGGGGAGAAATTACTGTGAACAAGCCCCACCTTGGATGAGGCTTTTTAATTTGTCCAGGCATTGTCATGTTGCAGTAGTTTATCTGCTTCTGGGGACACACTTAGCAAAATCATGAGTAAATTCTTTGAGCTTTACAGGGAATAAGAATCCCCATTCTCGAGCTGTGCCTGCCTGAGCCTTTCCTTTCTGACCGTCATGATCATCTGCTACTACTTAAGTCCCAGTAATCCTACATGTCTTTATATGTCAACTACAGTTCTGACCCACATCACCCTCAGGTTGCCTCCATGTCAGGTGTCTCTAGAGCAGAGAGCTGCAGGCTTTGTCAGGTATAGCCATTTCACAGGCGACATCAAAATGTTGGTCAGCAGAACATTAGGATCTGTAGGAGTGCTTATCTTCTTTTCCACCCTTATCAGGCACATGTTTCCAAGTTTCTTGAAAACAAAACATAAAAGCAATTTCATTGTTTGCTGATTATTAGAAATAATACTCATCATTCAGTAGATGTGTTGATGTTTCTCAGAAGAGATCAAGTGTGGCCATGTATCTGGAAGGCATATGGCTAAAGGGTAGATGTCAGACAACCAGTGAAAGCAACAGAGCAAATGGAGGGAAAGGAAAGGTAGGGCAAAGGTGACTTTCTTCAACCAAACAGATAGAGAAAGTGAATACCCAAGTACTTTTCTACCAATTTAAAAGCTTGTATTTGGTAGGTAATGTTACAGAAACAAGGTTGTGGGAGAGGTCTGGAAGGAGAGACATAGTCTTAGTAAGCAGAGAGACGGGGAGATGTTTCATGGTGGAAAAGCAAATAGAAAGGTGAGATCAGCTGAGACTTTGCACCAGAGAGACTTCATTCACCACATGCAGACTACTGGCCTGCTCTTGCTGTTCATTTAGAGGAAACCACCAAACTTTTCTTTAATAGCAGTCATCCATTTTATAGGAGTGTCTTAAATTCACATGCTTATCATATTCTACAAACATCCTAGAAGATAATTAACCAACTCTAATAAACCTTGGCACACTCAAGTATTGTTTTTCAAGATTCAGCTGGATAAAGGTCACCGATTCTGAAAAAGTAACTGCTTGATCTAATAAGGCTCTGCATCACCTCTCATTTTAAAGTTGAACTTAAGTGATCCTCAGATATTTTTCACCTATCATTTAAGTCAGATCAATTCTGTTCTTTCTAGTGCCCTACTTCAGTTAAGCTCTTTTGCAGCATAATTTTCTAAGCAGTACTCACCTTATTCCTCCAGATAAGTCTTAAAAATATTCTCTCTTTCCGTCACCATAAAATTGGAACATTTAGCATTGAAGTCATGGAAGAATAAGGTGCTCATTCTTGTTAGTATTGGAAATGACAGTGACATTACAGTAGTAGCAGAGCAGCAGCAGCATGATGGGTGCCCAAGACAAAATTCCTACCGCAGTGGAGGCTGGAATACACCCAAAAGCAGTCTGCTACACTGTGCAATGCAATTTCACAAGCAGTCTAATTCTCTAACCAATACTGAGAGATAGGATCAAATGGGAAAAGTCTATAGTTTTAGGGCACTTGAAAGAAAGAGAGGGTTTAAGTATAGTTGGAATGAAGGGGATGAAGCATGTTATTAATATGTTAATGGGAAGAAACTGGAAGACCAGAATAGGACAGGCACAAAAGAAGTGCATGAAGAGAGAGCAGATTAGGATTAGGTGTATGAGAATGTCATGGGTTAGCCTGTTTTAAAGATGTTCAGACTTGAATTCTTCTTCTGAGCTATTGGTGGAGAGTCCAGGGTTGTTTGATACATACCCAGATGGAAAACCTGATAAGTTCTGCCTGTCCCTGACAGGAGCCCTGGAACGCAGACATACACAGCAGATATGGGAGGCCCACAATCACTGGTATAATCCTGTTTGAACTAGACTCTTTAAGGGAATCAATATCAGCAACCCCAAATATTTCAGCCCCCGCTCCTATAAATAACAGAAGAATCACTTCGAGATCACATAGCTTCCTCTATATTTAACTAGTTGCCATAGCGTCTCTACTGTAAAACTGTGATAACTATGGCTACCTAAAAGATTTCTAACCTTTGTCAATCATGTTTCTCCCTCTGCTTAGAGAAAAGAAACAACAGGAGATTAAGCTTCAAATAATTTTCTTGAAGCATAGCTAAGACTATCTGATCATGTCCCATGCCTTTTTGGAAAGAATCAACCCAGAAAAATTCAAGTTTATGAACACTGGGAATGAAGAATTAAAGTACATGTTCAGGCAACCTTTACGCTGCCTCACTTGTGCAGCCCCTGCTCAGGGAATAGCTCCCATACTGGAGGGTGTCTTTGAACTGTGCAGGGGGGTGTGACTACACTTGCCCTGCAGCCAAATTCCTGGCGCACCTCACCCCCAGAACACCAGATCTCTCACATTTGATAAGCCCTTTGCTTCTTTTTTATAGTCTCTCTGCCTTTATGCACTTGATGCAATCTAACCCTACGCTCACCCTGTCATTAAACTTGTGCACAGACAGCTACAGGCGAACTGTTGACATCCTTATTTATAGAACCGATTCAACGCAGTGCTTAGGTGAGGTGTGTAGGAGCTCCTGAAGATATATGAAGCCCTCCTTTGATCAAATGAGGGCCCTGTCATGGAATGTTCTTCCCCATTCACAGATGGGAATGGTCCATCCAGACCACCTTTTAACACGAATCACGGCTCTGTTGAACTGCTGTGACTAATCCTTCTGGCTAATCACACCTCACACAGGCAAGTCAGACAGATGATTTGCACATAATGCCAGTGATACTGACAGGGAAGGGTGTCAAGGTTTTGCAGGTATGTCCTTTAATCTTTTATTTCCCTTTTTTGTCAGATGTGCGAGCTAGACCTGGAACATGCTTGAAAGGCATGAAATACCAGTGGACAGCTTTAACTCTGCATTAATGATGCTTTCTCCTGGTGAATATAAGATCTGTCAATGAATTTATGAATCTCCCCAATGTGGGAGCTGGCCAAGAATCGTGTCTCCCACTCCAGAAGTACTGAAATGAAGCAGAAAGCTGAGCTGAGAGATGCTAAATCATCAAAGCTTCATCTTTGTGATGCAAGGATTAGAAGACCAGGGGAACTCAGAATGCCCTTTGAACTAGATGTACATGGGAATTCAAATTTGCGTGGTCTGAGATCAGAAAAATTCTTTTTCTGCTATTATTTTTTTAATGAAAAGACTTAATCCCCAATAAGTCTATGGCAAAACATTTCTCAGCACTATTGTCTGGAAAAGACTGTTTAACCATTTGTCTCTTAAAAGTATGCATCAATTTTTATATAAAAATGAATCTTTGGATGGGTTTCATGATTTAAAAGAGGATGAAATACAGAAGAGGATGAAATGTACCTCTACTTATGACAGTCCTTAACTATTTTAGAGTTCACCCTCCTTTAGAAGAAATTGGGTTTAAACCATATGAATGGTAGTTTGGGTTTCCTCTATAGCACGTCAGTGAGCACTTTGGAAGCTCTGTGGGTTAAAGAAATGATAAATGAAACCAACTGTTCAGAACAACAAAAATAGCCTCTTGCTCTGCTGTGTTTCTATCACCTGGCTGCTTGCTGTAGGCCTCTTTCTTATGAGTCACCGAGAGCAGGACACTTTGCTCCACTGATTTATCTACCAGAGCTCAGGCTGTGTTGTGAGCAAAGTATATTGAAAATTAAGTTATAGGCAATGTGATGCAACCAAATATTTGCATACCACTGAGGTATGTGCTCTATAAATACATAAAAGCAGACACAATGCTTTCCCTGTGGTCATATTGGTTATTTACTGTAGCAGGTGTCAGCCGCTTGAATAATTAAGATACCAAGTTTAGAAATGGCTTGTATTTATTTATGTCTGTCAGGTATGCGGACAACTTTGAGAGGTACCTACCATTAAAGGGCATTAACAGCATTGCCTTTTCCTAGCTAAGTCTGCTATATGACAGCAATACTCCTCCTGAGCTGTTCTCCTGATATTTCAGGTTTTAGCACATAAGAGAACATTCAGGTTCCGTTATTTGTTTTCCAGCTTTTGTGGGCATATAACAAAAAGCCAGAGGAAAACTAAGATTATGATGTGGAAATTGCTAATGAAGTAATATGAACACATTTTCAGTAAATATGTAAGTTCGAGGTTAGAGCAAAAGACCAAGCCCAAGGCTTCCTGGGCTTTGTTCTCTGGTCTGCTGCTAATGCTGAGCATCCTTGGACAAACCCCTTGCCAAGTTCCTAGGTGAGCTCCTGAAAGCACAGCCTGGCTTTTACATCCTCCTCTCTTCTGCCACCAAGGGTGCATCTTGGAGACATGGAAAAGATTAGTACTGGTGTAGTACTATGAGATTCTCTGAAGAAAAGAACTGCACAAATGCAGTGTATTGTTAGAAAAGAAATAAGCACATATGCTCATGACTTTGCTTCTTTGCCCACTCCTCCTCCAAGACAATAAAGAAGCAACAAGCACAACAGAACACTACAGACACTAAAATGATCCAAGGCAAATCTGAACACGCTACAGGGTTATCAGAATTCACAATTTCTTTCCTATTTATCACATGTCAAAGTAGAATCACATTTTAAAGCACTGCA
Organism: Scopus umbretta; assembly: GCA_013400535.1. Taxonomy (NCBI): domain Eukaryota; kingdom Metazoa; phylum Chordata; class Aves; order Pelecaniformes; family Scopidae; genus Scopus; species Scopus umbretta. Next base: position 36,495 of record VZTL01023032.1, read on the forward strand.
TGGAGCTGGTCAGCAGCTGAAGTACTTGAAATGATTAAGTTCTAATTGCATATTAACTATCTACAACACACTTTAATATCATAAAGGCCGATTATGGACTTCATTTCAAGGACCCCCCCGGCTAGCATCAGAACAGAAAGCATAGCTGTTTTCCCAGCTCTCTCCATGGTAAGTTGAGGACAGTAAGAGCCTGTTTGACTGCTGTAAACTTTTCATCTGAGACTCTGAGGTCATCTGAAGGCCAGGCAATCCAAAACTTTTTCAAAGCTGGATTGGTCCAACTTCTGGTCAGTCAAACTGAAAAAAAAGAAGAGAGAAAGTGAAAAAAAAAAATAATTGGTCAGTTTGGCTACTTTGAATTATAATACCTGTTTTCCTCTTTGCTCCCCAGCAAAGCTGCAGAGTTATCCTGCAGAAATAATTCACTACCAGGTTGAATCTGCCCTGGGAAAGATTTAAATTTCTATTTTCAGAAGGACGCGTGTTAGCACCTTGTATTATTACAGTATAGAAAGAGCTCCATAGGCTTAAGCAGGAGATAAATTGGTTGCACTAAGATGAAATTCTTCAACTGGATTTTACAGAATTTGAACAAGGGAATTGTTACAATCTCTTCTGCCACCATTATCTATTAATTTATAAATGTGGATTCCTCAAAACATTTTATCTAACACTTTCCAGCAGCAAACGTTTAAATCCAAGGGAAGATGAAGCCTTTTGTGAGGAAAATGGGCAAAGAGAGATTGAGGCAGCAAAAGATGCACAGAAAATACTTTCCAACCTATTAGCTGGAGCACAAAACCTTCATGAATGAGTGAAAAGGGAATAAATGTGGGCTTCCTAACATCTTGCGGTTGCATCCCTTCACAAGCTCTGTTGTGGCTGCCATCTGTCCCTCTTCCCTTAGGTTTCCTCCTGTACTACTTCATTAGGCCATACACTGATTTCCAAGCTATGATCTACCATTCATGGCACTTTGATCAACAATTGGATTAGCAGATGTAACCTCAATGATATATAAATTAATTATATCTATTTTGTGTGTTCAATAAAGAGGCATACCTAAAACAAGAAAGATCATCAGTGCCCTTTCCATTAATAATACACATTTGATCAGAGATCACAAAGCCTACATGACAGTAAGTTTGGTCTCTATTCATTCCCAGTGAGCTGAAGTTCAAGGCAGTCCATGAAGAGCACTAAAGACTGCAGAGTTGCTTTGGGTTCTGCAGGCAGTAGCTTCATCTCTGACTGTGGCTTCACTTGCAAACAAATTTAACTTACCTCAGGCACAGCAGTTTCCTAATCGCAGTGTAAATAGCATGTGGCAGTTTTAGAAAGCTTTACAGAGTAGCTTTCACTTTTAGGTATCTTTCAGATACTCCTTCTCTTCCAAAACAGGGGAAAGAGGACAATTATCTTCTTTCACTAGAAGCAAGACAGAGCCTGTGATTAAAGTAGGCACACTGTGATAGATGGGAAGAGTTAACAAAGCAGGTCCTCATTTCCTACCAAGGTGAACTTGATACCTGAAGTGATGGTGGTAAGTGGGGAAGGGGACTGCTGAGAAGTCTGTGGTGGTGGAGGCAGTGTTGGTGATGCAGGAGTCTGGAACACAAGAGAAACTTTGGACTTTTTTACAACAGATGTGCAATTTCCAGATGTGAATGCCATCCATATATGAATATCAGTATATTGCCTGCATTTCTGTTTCAAAATATTTAAAAAGCTTTTTTCCTTCTGTTTCAAAAATACCTATAAAACTTCCTTCAGCTCCTCTCTGTCTGCATTGGGCTGGAGCAATATGCTCCTATCCCCACAGCCCAGAGCTGTGGCTCTGACCAAGATAGGGCTGGAGCTGCCAGACCTATTTCAGAGCTCCAGGATCAGGAGCCAGCAGAGAAGTGTCTGGCAGTGACAGCTCAGCACTCAGCTGTGCAACACTCCTATCCTCCTAATGCATTTCACACTCACAGATTGAATTGCTTTGGTCTTCTCGTTTATTTTTCTTCCAGCAAACAAAACAACTTTTTCCCTCCTTTTCCTTGACAAAGAGTTTTGCCATATGCTCCAAATCAATAGCAACCTTTTTGATGCTTTGTTACCGCCCACATCTTGGGTTGCATTCAAAAAAAATGGCAGCTTAAGCGTTTCTGTTTCTGCTCCAACCAAACTAAAATTGAAACATTCTGTTCATTAATTCAAGGGTTAATGTGTCTTATCACTCCTCTCTTACTCTGTATATGAGCAACTTCTTAAACTAGAACTGAACCAACTCCTTGCTGTAACTAATATTTCTATCTGACACATTTTTGTCTTTCTGCATGGATAGTTGTCATGAATAGAAAGGAATTTGCTCATATTAATTCACCAATCAATCAACATTATTTATTGGCTTAAGATATACTTTCCCAATTATCTTAATTTAATTTAATGCTGCACTTCATGCAGTTGTGTCCTTTCCTATGTGTTGCCATTAGTCCTTGTGTACCCACACGGTCAGCTGGGCCAGGGGGCTGATCTAGAAAGAAACAAAACCTTTTTATTGATAAAACTAATGTTGAGCGGAAGCAGTTCCCATGTCTGCCTAGTGAGCACCGCTGTGGCCCAAAGGATGGGCAGATGTAGGATTTTCCTCTGCTTTCAGCAGCAGTGGGGTCTTAGATGAGCTTCAGCTTCTGCCTGATTTTGGTGGGCTATGTTATTCTAGGAGTTGCTTAGGACATAAGGCATCCATATACCATACTAACTGCTAGTGAGGACACATTTATGGCAGTAGAACATTCAGATATGGTGAATTACCTATTAACTAATTGCACGGACAAAAGCACTTCATTTGGGGAATAATTGGGTCAGCCCTAGGATATCTGCTGGCACAGCACATACTGGTGAGGAATCACACCCCTTTTCTCTCCTCCAGCTAGTAAAAGTAACCCACAGAAATCTGTTGGGTACTTCAGGATGTGATTTATTTAGAGGGATAAGAATAAGAAGGCAAATATCGAGAGCATGAAAACTTCATTGGTTAGGTTTGGCCCAAGATTTGTATCTCCACTACCCCACTTCATTCCTTCCTCCTCTTCCTCCAAGGGTACAGGCCACTAGGGAGGTCACTCTGTACCCGGGGATGGGAAGAAGTGATGCCAGTTCAGTCCCCCACGCTGTGTGTCAAGCCTCGGTGTACCATAGGTATTACTTTGTTTTTCCCAGCTGAAATGTGTATGTGGCTACTACTTTTCTAACTGGTTTCATTGAAATCTTCCAGTTATTTCATATGTTTGGTTTTTTTCAGTCCTTGTGTGCAGTTGTTGTTCCGGGAATAGAGAATTGCATTTTCAAGTTCTATATTAATTTTTTATTTTTCTGATATTTGCTGCAAATTGACTTTGTTTCTATTAAACCACTTGAATTTGCTGGTGAGAATTTTCATGGAAAGCCAAAGAGAAAGGATGCAAGCCCAGAAGAAAGAATGAAAGATAAAATCACACTTCTATTTATATAGATGCAGTTAAACAGAATAAGAAAAAGCAAGGAAAAAAAAAAAGAAAATTAATCCTTTGGGTCATCTAGTTTGTTTAATTCAGCTAACTAGTTTACACCCGTAAGGCATGTATCCATTAGGAAGACTGTCAGTATAGCTATCCTGGTATAATTATATTCATGGACAAAATCAATTTGGATGTTGAAAGCCAAAGAACATTTTTCCTCTGCTATTCCAGGTCTGCTTTTGCATTATAAGAGCACAAGCAGCCAAAGTAACCTAACTTAGTTCAATTTACATCATGTGATAGAAAAGTGTTTCTGTCACCTTTTAAATCACAGAAGTTTTTTAATAGCCTTAGTACTTGCCTTAGGTAAAATACATTAAATACTTTCCTTATGCGAGTCCTCGAAGACACCATAGGAGTGTTATATCTCTGCAAATAGAAGAAAGCAGTTCTTCTGAAAGGAAGGAAAAAGTTAGCCATTCACTGGAAAATTAGAGAACAGCCGAATATGATAGATAGCACTTCAGGAGGAGATGTGAATTCGCCCTACCTCTTCTCTTCAGCTCAACCTCCATCTTAGCCCAGTGGAGCTAAAGCTTACAAAACAGACTGATTATCTTTCCCTTGCTATCTGGAGCATTAGGAGTTAAGTTATTGGTGTTTGTATAAGAAGTTGGCTTCTGGAGACACAGGCCCCATAGAAGTATTACCACTTCAAAGAGGTCAGCAGCTCAAAAAAGGATGAGCTGAAACTACATGAGGCAGTGGGGTGAATCTGCACTCTCTGGCTGAGCAAAGGCAGAGGTTATTTGGATTCCCTTCAGATTATTACATTCATAAGGGAGCTTTTATAAGGAAGCAAAGCCCTGAGTGGCCATACCCATTCATTTCAGTTTAGTGCTTGTTTCCAATTTACAGAAGGTAAGGACTAAATATTCAACCGGATTACATGGCTTGAGGTTTAACTCAGTCCTGGAGCTCAGGCTCCTAAGGGCTTTGTTGCACAAATGTCTCGAAAATTCACTATGTCCTTAAGGCAATTTACACATTGTAGTTACAGACACACTGCACAAGTTGGAGCTACACCAGTGTTGATCATGCTAGCAATGAAAATTTCAAATTTAAAAATTTTGGTCTAGCCTAGACAGGTTATAAATATGTTGATCAGAGGTGCGAGATCTTTTTTTTTACCAGACAAATGCTTATCCCATTAGAAGCCCTGGATAAAGTTGCTTAACATTAATATAAACTATATTGCTTCTCAAGCCAAAACTAACTGTGCAGCACTTTCAGTTGATATCTTTACATTTGTGATAAAGTGTGGGGAAAGGTTCCTTGCTTTGACTATACAAATACAGTAAAAGCTGCAAAACTTCCTAGCACTAAGTCGTCTTTGCTCATTGAGCCTCCTTTTCCTCAATACAATGCTTGTTATTCTGGTGAGATTTTTTTCTTCAGTGTAGATAAGGTTTTATTATCCTTCTCTTGAGTGCCAAATGGAGGGGCAATTGCAATTAACCCTTTGTTTGCCGAAAGCAGCTGCAGGGTGTGTCCCTACAATTTCCAATTTTTCATACGCATCAAAGCTGGAGAAGGAAATGGGTCTCTGCCCGCTCTGTAAGCAATAACAAACATGGAAGAGGAATGCTGTTTATTTGGTGCAGCTGGAAAGAATGAAGATGATCTTCCTCCTTTATCCCTTTCAGGAATTCAGACCACTGTTAGGTAACATGAAAACTATGCTAATAATTTTCCACCTAAGTAAGCAAGCATTTCACAACTGATGCTGCAACTGGCTTCTCTACTGCTGTCAAGTTGCACAGGTAATGGATGAAGCTCCTATTGTAGTGATCCCAGATCCATGGACAAAATTTTCTGCCTAACTGTACTATAGTGATTAAAGCACTTGAAGATGCTGAGCAGAGGAATAGCCAATTCTTTTTTTTGTTTTTTTGTTTTAACAGGGCTAACATAATTTAAGCGTTTAGCTTTAGGACAAGATGCATTGCTAGACTGTCTGCCTTCCCTTGCTTAGATTACATTCCTTTTTACACCATTAGATGTAAAACTTGGGTTTCTCCTCTTCAGGATGTGATTCTCAGAAGTAATGTTTTTAGGTTCTTTACTCTATAGTCCGGTTGAATTGGACTTGGGGACCTGGGGCTGGGTGTTGCTCTCACTGTCAGGACAGCTGGACAGCAGAGTCTGCGGTATGCCCTTGCCTGTTAGTAATGATAGTTAATGTTAGTAATAGTTAATGTTAGTAATGATAAGGGTGTCTCTAGACAGATGAGTGCAGATGGTCCCAGGACTGGTCTTCTTGCTCCCCAAGCTGCCTGGACCTGTGCCAGTTCTGATACAGAAGTAATGGCCTTACCGTGGCACTTCCATCTGAGCAGAAATCCTCTGCCTCTCAGCAAGGCTTATGTGCTCAGGGGCAGGACCATGGTAACATGACTGCATGGTTTCTGGTTTGGATCTGGCAGCCAGGAGAGACCATGGGTATAGCAGATTTGTGGATGTTTGCACTGGACTGAAGCTGTGCTTCAGTTTCATCACTAGTACTAAAGGATTCAGTTTCAGAGAGATCTGGGAAGACTGACAGAGATATTTTGGTTTGGGGCAGATGGTGTTTTACGCCAAACCTCAGTTGAAGACCATGACTATGGAAAAGCAGCAGTGTGGAGTAATGCACTCAGTAGACCAACCCATGAGCTAGTCATGTGGGCACCACTATCAGAAGGCTGAGGCATGAAAGGGAGAGTCTCATAGTGAGTTATGTGAGTGCCAGTGGAATTTCCAAAGTGATTTTAATAGATGTCCTGAAGAAAAGAATCATTGTAGGCAAACAGTGCTAATAATGAAAGGTTCTTTGTCACTCCAGAAGGTAAAACAGCAGTAAAGTTTCAGGAACCTGAGATATTCCTTATAGCTGTGTTATGAAGGCCTAAGGATGGAAGAGAGAAGCTGCGAGGGGAAATGTTGAGGGGCTCTGTCATTCCCTTTAACATGCAAAAAAAGTCTGGTTTGTGGCTAACAACCTTCAGTACTTCTGCAGTTGCAGGCAACCCTGTAAGATACCTGTCCTCCAAGAGACTCCACATGCCATCTGCTCCACACATTACCACAGACCACAAATCTCTCGACTGTACCCTAAAGTAAAGTTCTGTAAGGAAGGCTACAACACAAACTGTGCCATAGGAAGACATCAGGGTATCCAAGGGTATTACTAGTGCCCTGCATTATTGCCCTATAAAGGCAATATATAAGCAAAGATAAACGATATGCAGAAGATTAAGGAGTGTGGCCCTACATTACAGAAGACAAAATAGAAAGATAGATAGATAGAAAGAAAGAAAGAAAGAAAGAAAGAAAGAAAGAAAGAAAGAAAGGAAGGAAGGAAGGAAGGAGAGAGAGTTCTTGGCAGGTTGAACTCAGGGAAAGTTCCTTCCAGACTTCGCATTTGGTAATTGATAGACCTTACTCACACACTGGTGGCATTTGGGTTTTCCAGTGGCAGTATCACTGGGAATAACAGTGCACGCCAGTGGCCATCTGGCCAAACTGGGGGTCTCCAGTAGATGCAGAGACCTCCCCCAACCAACTGATAGAAAAGGGGAAGATTCTGAAATGGGAAAACTGAGCTATTATGTTTCATCCTTCAGGAGATGGCTTACCTCTCTGACATATGGGGAGAATTAAGGGCAAACACAGTATTTTCCATCATTTCCAGCTGACTTTTGAAACCTTTGAAACAGGGCCCGTCTTACTCTCTGTGTATAGCTGTTTGGCAAAATGGCATTCTGCTGTTAATGCTACTGTAACACAACTCTGTAGCATGGTGCAGCCCATAAAATAAAAGTCATATTTTCCCCTCAGGATCTTTGCCTGATAGATGGTCTCACTATCACAAGAACAGCCCACACTTTTTCCTTTTCTCTCCTGAGTCAGCACAGCCAGCCAGAAATTCAGCACTGACCTGCCAGACCTCAACTTCAGCCAGGACTGGGGGTTGGTTCCCAGGCACTGTCTACCCAGGCTGCACTGCCACAATATGGGGATTTCAGCAATGAACCCATTTGGGGAGCTCCTGCCCCCATCCCATCCATCTCCAGCTGTACATTCATACCAGCCCCTCCACTGCGTCAACACAACCGTTCATGGGGATGTGCTGGGAACCACAGCACTGAAATAAGCCTCAGCAAAAATAGCTCTTTGGGGTAAGGGAGAGGTAGACCTATTTGCAACTCATCTCCATTCAGTGGCCTAGCTTGTGGCATGGCCCCACAAATAGTTATGTCAGCATGAGCGAGGGACCAGTCTGCAGAGGTGTGGGGATGGTGCTCCCCAAACCATGACAGGGCAGGGCCAGCTTCACCTGGCACTGTGCCAGAGTGCTTACGCTGTTGTATGGTGGCCTGTAGTTGTGCTCTGGCTTCTTCCAAATACAAGAGGAAGAGGAGGAAGGAAATTGCTAATGGTCATCTTGTCAGCATGTGCAGATTTGTAAGAAAGAGGGAAAGACTTATCAAGGAACTATGTACTGTTAATTACTTCTTTTTGACTGACTATAAATAGCCTAAACTCCCATTACCAGATTCAAAATAATCTTGCATTTTGTTATAAGAGGTCATAGTTTTATGTGGAGGGCTTCATTAAACACGGGCTGAAGTAGAACACAAGAAAAATTAATTAAGCGTATCTGGGTGTGAGAGTGGGAAGGGAATAGCAAGCTCTAAACAGGAAGGTGTATCAGTTTAACAAATAGTACGATGCTGCACAGATTTAGTTAAACAGTGCAATTCTGCATAAGGACATTCTGACATTGGCTTATAGCTTGTTTTCACTGGATGTATGCCACAGACGACAGATATAAACTAAAACTACATGTGCCAGTACTGGGGGTTGGAGTGATCTAAGACACAACAACATAATAACTTCAATTTAAATACAGCAAACCCTTTGAAAGATCTATGCTTTAATTCTCATGTATATCATGAAACTGTATCTTCTTGCAAGATCTGATTAGTTCTTGATATGGCTAGGACACAGCTTGATCTTGCATGAAATACTTTTTAGTAGTACATTTTAACCAGGTATCTTAGTGCAGCCATTGTATAATCTATATCTATAGAAGTTTGGGAACTTAACTAAAATAAATCTGCAATGTGATTTGTGCTATAACCATGTTTGGTGCAGTGTGTGTGAACTAAGTTGTATGGCTGTCAGCTGAAAAATGCCAAAAAATAGACCTACAGTATGGTAGATTTCTTGGTCTGTAATTCACAGGGAGAATGGGCAAAGCAAAGCAAGACAGAAAGTCACAGCATGCTATTCAGTGGTCAATTAACAAGCAAAATTGTTTTGCTTGGTTGATGGCTGCTGACAACTGTGTGGTCGCCGTAGCTGGGTGGTCCTTTTTCAGCTTATGTAAATAAACACTGCAAATTCTGATATGGCTGGACCATAGTGTCTGTGAGTATAAATCCCACCCTCACAAGAGAAAATACAGGATGCCTGCTTTGCTGGCAGACATTTCTCAGGCTGGGCTTCCCTGAGACGGTAATTCCACTTGCAGGGTAGATTGTCATGGATGAAAATCATTGCTGTCTCAGGATGCGAGGTGCTGAACTAATATTTACTCTCTTTGCTGGCTCAAAGATGTTCACAATCTTTTGAAGGAGTAGCTTAGCAGGTGAGATCTGCTATTCTGCAACTAATCTGCGCAAAATAGCATTCCTGACCTCATGACTCATCCATATCAAATGTCACTGCTACATGATCCGCAGAGCACAGAAACTGGTATTGATGGACAGGGAACTGCAGTCTCCTTGTTCCAGCTCAGCTAGACGGTATAGTGCAGAGTTTCCCTTCCTTTTTAGCCCAGACTCCATTTAAATTAATGAAGGAGCATTTTGCAGTACAATTCAGGGCAGAGTGGGAGCTCAGTAAGTGGTCTATTGCTTGTAGCACCTCAGAGAAAAAAGTGGCTCACAGACTAAGAAAAGATTACGGAAAGGAAGTAAAAAAAGTCATCAAGGCAGAATTTAAAAGATTGTCTGCAGTAGGTAGGTATGGGGATAGGCTCCTATCTTAAACATTGTATAATTTCTGAAAATAAAAAACACCTGGAGATGAGGACTGTCAGGGCTGGTAGTTGGAGTTAGGAATCAGATTTCTGTTTGTTGGCTGATCAGAATTGCAAAATAGCTTTACGCTCAGGAGCATGGTTCTGCTATTTTGGCAGGCTCTTGGCACAAGAATGAAAGTTATTTCCTTAATATGAAGACAGCATGAGGACAAATGCCTGAGATGGTGGAGGTTTGGCTTCACTGCTTGCTTTGGGGGTGTTTGTATCATGTAACATTAAGCACTTCACTGTCTGGGGTCCCTCTATAATCAATGGAGAGAGATAAGGGCTCCTGCTCTCCATCACACTGAAAGAGCTTATCTCTCCCTAGTGACCAGGGAGAAAGCCCAAGAAGATGAGCTAACTGGCTGTAGTTTTACATTACAAGGAGTTTTACAGCTATTCTGTGTTAAAGTATCATCTCCTTCCTCTCCTTACGGACCCCTCCCCAGAGATTCCTTCTCTCATTTACACCCCATCCCTCAGTTGTGCGGCTGTGCTGTAAACAGCCTCGCACAACCACTCCAATGAGAAAATAACACAAAGGAAATTATTTTCAGGGTGGAGTCTTACAATCTGGTTCACACAGTGACCACACAAGCAGCTCTATCAGCACAACTGGTGCACCCTTGTCAGGGGCAGAATAAAGAAGCGGAGGGAAGAAGAAACAGCACTGGCTTAGGGTACTGGTAATGTCCCAGAGCACCTTAATCTGTCTCTGTGCTTCTGGAAAACACATTCATATTCCTGGAGCCGGGACATGTCCCAGCTATGTCAAAGGCCCGTAACAGGGTAAAGCTTGAGGATGCACCAGGCTCTCTCCTCTGTCTTTCTCTTCCCATTGTCCCTGTGTTCATGGGAAAGAAAACCAGAAGCATGGGTGAGACTGGACCAGGGGTGTTATCCTGCGCAATGGTGCGGGAGCAAGGTCCTCTGATACCTGTTACTGAATCTACATGTATCTACTGTGAGCCAAGTCAAGTGCCTAAAACTTAATTTGAGCAATTTCAGTCCCTGCACTGGTGTGTCACCTTGGCTAGGCATTTGTTTGAGAACCTCTTTTTCCCATATCAAACTGGAACAATAACATTTTCCCAACTTTCCAACTCATAGCAAGAGCTGCTGTGAGGACAGAGGCCACCAGATCAGTAAGGTTCAGGCAAGCTCAGAAAATCTAGAAGTTGTCTGTAGTTCCTTTGATGCCAAATTTGTTGATAAGATAATTCAGTGTAAGTAGGAGCCAAGTTCTGCTGGCTGCCTATTAAAGGCAGTCTCATGACAGAGCTTTCTTGCAATGTGGCTTTACTCTGTAACTGCTGATTGTCAGTCTGTATTGTAACATCATTCTGCAATAAGGCATCCATTCCTTGGGGGCAAAAGAAAATGGATGCCTCATACCAGTAATGAAAGTGCCATTGATTTTGCTGAGAGTTGTTATTACAATTATAAAAAGGTCCCTTCAGACTTGCACACTGACACATGAGGCAGTGAAAAATCAAAATCACCCTCTCAGTTGCAAACAAGCAGTGTGCTGGAAAGGGGAGCTGAGTAGTGGGAGTCAACTAAAACAACTATGCAGTCATATTCTGAGATATTGCCAGAAGCAAAGTTTACAGGGGCTTTCAGAAAAAGAAGTGATGGCCTGAGTTTGATGGTAAGCTGAAAATTTATCAGAACAAAAGCATCAACTTATACCAGAATTTTTACCTCTCTCAATGGAAAGGAGCAGAAACAGTATTGAGAGGCAAAGTTTTAAACAAGAAAGCTCCTTGCCTTCAAATCAGTCTGCAATTCAACAGCTAGCAAATATGGATGTGGAGTTCTATGATGGGTAGAAAACTGGCAACAGAGTTCTTCAGAACGGATGCTATGATGTGCACCTTCTCTGCTGATTAACAGTCACAGGATAAATAGTCATGTAGCAGATGCCAGCTCTCGCCTCACAACAGCTTACGAACATGTGGTAAAACACATATGGAGAGCGGGGGAAAAGGGCGAGTGAGCTGCAGTTACCTTTGGGGGTCTGTGTCACTCGACTAGGAACTCACTCGTGCACCAGACTGGACTATGCTTATGGAGAGAGTATGCACCTGCACCCTGCTACGGCTGGACAACTCCTATCCACCGGTAGACATAAAAGAAGAGCAAACCACTTAAAGCGGTCTCTATTCAACAGCTGGATTTCTATTTTCTAAGGCTGAAGTGTGAACTAGCACAAATGCATCAAGCACCACTGGTATTGCAAACAAGTTGGCAGAGAGCACAAGAGTACATCCCGTGTGAACATTGATTTAGACTTAGAAGAAGCCATTTACAATTTGTAGGAATCCCTGATGCAGCAATGCAGAATTGTGCCCCAGCATTGGTTGGCCTTTTTTTTTTTTAATGTATGAGTGGGAAGCAAAAGGCAGATCTAGTCTCAGAAGCATCAGCATTTCAACAACCCCCACTGATCGTTTCTTTTTATTTAGTTCTGAAACACAGACGGATTTACCCCAGGGAGACAAGTCATTGCCACGCTGCTGTGCAGAGCTGCTGCGGACATGCATTGCCTACCTGGAAGTGACCACCTGAGTGTAGAGGAGTGGAAAAGTTATTGCATCCCTGCTGATTTCTCTTTTTTTTCCAACTGAACTTCTGCTTGTGATGTCTAGCTGCCATTTTAACCTCTTTTAATCTTAACTAATATATTGGATCTTTTGCCTTAATTTCTTATGATACCATTTTCTCATATAGACCTGTAATCTGGACATCATATTCAATGTGATCGTTTATCTCCTTAGGCCAGTTGAGTCTATATTTTGCAGCTTCTCACAAATATCTCCACTTATACCGCTGAAGTTCTTTTCTAGGCTATTGTCATCTTGATAACTACCATTTCTTCTTTTCTTTCCTCCTTTACTCTTAAAACAATTTTTATTTAGCCTCCCTTTTCTACATTACCTGCTTCATCCCTATTTAATGCTATAAGCATTTCCTGGCTTCCTACAGCATGGGTCCTCATAAGGAATAAAACTTAGTATGGAAGTGCTCAAAGGACCCATCTCTTACTAGCACTCCAATCCTGAGAGATGACTTTTGCATATTATGTTTGCATCCATCCAAGCCTGTGGACTCTACCTGATTAGGGGGCTTGCTGCCAGTGTTAGAATGCAGAATCAGTGCTTGAGAAGTGACTGTTACAAAGAGTATCCACAGCAGTATCAAGGACTGAAACTAATGATAAGAAAACATGGGAGAGTTTAGAAGGATGGTGCATAAGATCTGATGCTTTTGCTGCTTTCAACATACAAAAGCTCACTGTGAGCTTAAGTGCGCACAGGTCTATGCAGGGAATACAGGCACATACTGTCCAGCACAGCTCCCTTTGCTTATGGCCTTGTTACCGCACAAGAATGTCCACACAGAACACTAGCAGAGTTACTGCAGTTGTGTAAGAATGTTGATAAGCAAATAGCAGTATATTTTTGCATAGACAACTCCTACAGTAATCAAATAACAAATGTTCAATCTGGAAAGAACCCCAGAGTATGAATGCCATTGAACACAAGAAATTGCTGCATATATTGTTGCTTTGGCTTCTTGAAACACATGACGTTTGGCTTTAGTACTACTTTCTACATCTGTGTCCTTGACTATATAAGCTGATATCTTACCTTTTTTTATTAAACTCTGTACAGCAGGGTGGAAGGGAGAATCAGTTAGTCCTTTGGTGCAGAAAGAAGTGCAAGGCTGGAGAGGCTGTCCATGTGCAATGCACAGCAGGCTGTCAGCTGGAACACTAATGGGGGGGGACTTGCACTCACACTCATGATTAATGAAGCTGTTACCTAATTATGCACAGGCTGATGAGGAATTGATATTGATAAATGCCAAGAAGTAGTGTGAAGCATTAAAGGTATGTGGTGGAGGAGGAGGAGGAAGTAGTAAGACATGATATTTTCTATAAATCAGAGGGAGGAAAAAAAAAAAAAAGGCTTGCAAAGAATGGGAACTTTTAAGCTGCAGGACATGTAGTGTCAAGGCGACCATCAGAGATGCTGGGGACATTGAAACTGAACTGATGGTTCTTGTTTGTAGTGTAAAGTTAATTACAGAAGGAAGCCTCCACCCTAAAATTGATGAAACTGTCCTGTTGGCAGATGTACCCATATGCAAGTATCCCCCTTAAATAGCTTGCTTTGCAGGGCTGCAGGGCATCCCCAGATCAGGTGCATGGCAATGAAATCACTAAAACTTTGATGACCCAATCGGAGCCAAAGCAGAGATCTCACTGCCATGTGGGAACTTGCAGGTTCAAGGGTTTGTGTAATCAAAGCTGTGCTGCAGCCAGGAGGGGAGGAAACTGGGCTCTGCTCTAGCATTGCACTGCCAGCTAGCTAAGGACAAAGTCCTAAGCAGCTGCTCTTGTGTAAGATGTCTGGGTTTTGGCAGATTTATATGCAAAAAATGTTTGTAGCTTGTTTCTGGGCCAAGAGATAAGATGAACAAGAAAAAATGGAATTAACCTTTTATTAGAGAGATGAATCACTACTAGTCCATGAGGCTGCTAAAGGAGCTTTCCTGGACTCAAAATCTGAGTATTAATATAAGATGGAGTACATAGCATCATATCATCAGGGACGCTAGGTAAGGAGGATGAATCAAACATGAGTTAGGGTTTGTGTAAGCTCTCAAGGGAGTTCCATGGGAATGGCTCTTTACATGACAGAAAAGAATGACAATGTTTGGGGAGCAGATTTTTTCATGGGAAGACATGGGAGCTGAGGCTTCTCAGTGAGGACTGAATTTGGATTTGCCCAACAGGAGGAAGTGTGGAGTTCGGAAAAATCAGCCTTGCAAGAAGGACGGTGTTCAGACACCACCAAGGAACTGAGGTGAGCTGGCTGCTGCAAGGACTCTGTGTGTGGTACTGCTCTGCAGAAGGTGCAGAAGACAGACCTCGGCTGGGACATCACACAGATCTGCCCTGTCATAAGAGTGTGAAGTCCTAAGGCCGTTATTGTGCTTTGCAGCATGCTGGCTGGGAGTGACACAGGGCATTCAAAACCCTTGGGAATATGCCTGCTGCACGTTCAGTTTGCCATTTCCTCCAAGTCTGGAAGATGAGCTGAAATACAAGCAGAACTCATGGAGACACGTGAAGGAGTTTGGTCCCATTTCACATTCAGAAGAAAACAGATAGTTAGCTTTACCTTCAGATACTTGGGCCGTTTCTAGAGAGGTAACCTCACTTTTGCACTAGCACTGGTGCAAGTGTCAGCTGAGGAAATACCTGTGTGGCAACACTTGCGCTGCCACTGTGTTAACTGTGTTAACCAGGCTGGTCATCTGAGCTGGAAAACCTGTGACTGTAAATATGAGACCAAACTGTGTATGAATAACAACCATTAATGGACTGGTTTACACTGTGCATGTGTATGCATGTGTTTGTGTGGTTGGTGAATGCATACAAGATGTTCCTACAAATTCTTGTAGAACGGAAATTTGAAAGGAATTGAAAGTGGTGAAATTACTGTGTGCTGCATGAAAGTAATAGAAATGTCGTGCAACCAGATGATTTTTCCATAAGCCTTTGCTATAGACTGGTATTGGCCTCACTATATTAGTAAGATTATGCTTGCTGGTAAATGTCCATACCAAACTGATGATGCATTAAGGAGCAGTGTTTTTAATCAATAAGTGTTTGTCTGTCTATCATGTTGATATTATACTCTCCAGTGTATTCACATTCCTAGTGGAAAGATCCTAAGATGAATGAGATCCAGCAACAAAAGATGTCAGAAGAATCTTTAGAGGTTAGCATCTTTTATGTGGATTTGGAAATTTAGACACTTGTTAAATTTAAGAGTTAAAAGAGAACAGCTTTGACTGATGATGCGATGCAATGCAATGTTGGGATTGCAGGAAAAGAAGATCCCAGCAGAAGGCCAGCACACAGATGTGTCAGATGATACTGCATTCCACACACTAGAAGTCACGATCTCCTCACTGAGCTATCAGCAGCATTGCTTAGGACTTCCTTACATTTGAAAGCATTCAGACACACTGGAAGAAATTCCAGTCCTTGCAAATAAATTTAGCCTACTGCTAAAAAAGCCAGAAGGTTCCCTCCAAAACACTCACACTTTTATGGTAAGTGATAGTACCCGTGTTCTTCATCTGGAATCATAACCCTCCAAACAACAATAAGTTAAGAACAGAATAATCTGGTCCATTTAAGTAAGTATTTTACTTTCCTTGTTTGTTCTAATGGGGTAAGGGAATTATTTTATGATGTAACAGCTATATATACTTTCCTGACTGCCCTATTCTCTTTTACTCTTTGGGAATACACACAGGAAAGAGAGCCCATGAAAGACTCTCCAGCCCCAACACTTAAGAGTCACAGAACCACAGACTAATTCAGGCTGGGAGGTATCCCTAAGGCCATCTGACCAGACTACGCTTCAAAGCTAGGTGAGGTTGCTCAAACTTTGACCAGCTGAGTTTTGAAAATCTCCCAGGACTGAGACTCCACAGCCTCTGTGGGCACCTGTTCCAGTCCATAGTCATTTTCAGGATGAAATTTTCTTTCCTTGTATTCAGTCAGAGTTTGCCTTACTGCAAACTGCATACATTGCCTCTTGTACATTTCCTGGTGCATTTCCAAGAAGAATCTGGCTCTGCCTCCTCTGTGCCCTCCTCCTCTAGGTAGTGTAGGATGGTAATTAGCCTTCCTATTCCCCTTCTCTTTTTGACACTAAACAAACCTTGTCTCAGTGTGTCCTCCCATGTCATGTGCCCCCAGTCATCCTTGTGGTCCTGGACTGCTGGACTCCCTCCTGTGAGCTGGACACAAAA
>VZTL01023033.1:0-11022 GCA_013400535.1 Scopus umbretta
CGACCGCTATCCCCTACAGACACCAAAAAGATTCAACCCAAAATATTGCCAGTAGAATGTGTGCTGGCACAAAAAAAGGAACTTGCCCTGAAAAGCAGGATTTAGACTAAGAAAAATGGATACATGGCAATGTAAAGGCAAACATGGTTAAATGAGTCCCCACAGACTGAACACTTTGGGCAAGACAGTACAGAAAGACCACAGCAACATCACTTAGATAGCTAAGAGGAAGTTATCTTACTGTATCAATTCACTTAGTTGGAAAAACCATATGCATTTGATGCACATTTCCTTTATGACATGTGAAAGAAAATACTGAAATTCTAAATAAGAGTTCACAACCCCAAGCAGTAAGACCAAATCAACCTCTAAGTAGTCTCATAAGCTCATGGCAATTGTATTATCAGTGCACAGAAGCAGTTTATGTACTGTCCTGAAAAACTTTGAGGAATAAAATGTAAATGCTGTCACTTGCACTGGCTCTCTGCAAGGGGCAATTTTGGCTTCTCAGGTATGCATGTAGTCTGTCCGGAAGAGGCAAAGTATTCCCTGGCAGAGATGTTGGAGGGCAACTCAGAAGTGAGCAGTTGAGTGAGAAGACAGCCATGCTCTAAGCCCCATATTCTGTCTACCTACACAAGGGCCAGTAAGTTTCAGTGAATCACCAATACTCTTTACAAGAAAGTGACATTCAAATATTATGGTCCTCATTTTATCACCTTTTCAGAGTATGAATCATTTCTGCACAATACAGCAAAACCAGGAACTACTCGGACGTTTAAGCATAATACTGTGATGCACAGCATTTTTAGAGCACTAATCATAGACTTAATCCTCCCACCTATCAACTTGGACTTGAATATGCCAATGCTTTCATGGAAATGGAAAATTTTCTTAAGTGGAAAATTATCTCAGTAATGAGCAACTGACCTGCCAGAATATATTAACTCCTTTCCATAATCATCACTTCTACGCAAATCACATGTAAGTTTTATTTCCAGACCAAATGGGAACATGAACTTCACAATAAATTATAACAAACTCATCACTTGAAACCCTAACCTGTGTACAGCTGACAAAATTATAATGTTTTTTTGAGTTCCAGGAATACTAGAAATTTCTATTACTCAAGTGAAAAATTATTAGGTATACCAGCAGTATCCATATTCCAGATCATCATATGACCATCATCTGCATCCTATTTAGATAATGAAGGTTTGCAGCACACAGACAATTCGAGGAAAAGCTGCTGAGGTAAAGGCAGAACATGAAAAAGGAAACTACTTATCTTAATTTAATGCTAAGCATATCTAATAGCTCACCTAATAAAGGTATAATATTTGCTAGTGAGATGTCCTAGAAACTTAGGAGTTCAAGGCAAGAGTAGCCTCTGGAGCTGGAATCAATTGAAACCATTTTTTTCCTAAACACATTCAGCATTTGAACTGTTTAAACCACCTTTCCCTTGAAAGGGTTGGAAGAAAAAGGCAATAAACTATTTTCACTCTACTGTATGCCTGAAGACTGATCAGCATATCAGTAGAATAACATCATAATCCTTAACTCTTGCACACACTAGAGTTTCACCCATAACAGCAATAAGATGTGACTTCAAAATTATCTGCCACTAAAGCTGAATCCTCCCTGAATATGTGAGCTAGGATATAGCATAAAATACACATGTCCTGTAGCAAAGCACTTTAAGTTTTCAAGTGTAACATTTCCCCATGCATCCATGCATCCACACTAATTTCTTAAGGAAAGCAGTCATGTGAGAAATCACAAGCGTGCTACCCTTGAGATTTGCAGAAAAAATTTATGATCAACTCAAGAAAGATGCTTCAGTGTATGGATACAAGTGACCTATAATAACCTTCAGCTCTCACCCACAAAATGGAATCAATTCTGCCCATCAGAAAACCACCTCCAGGGTTTTACTGTACTCAGTTAAGAAGCCCTCAAAAAACTCAAGGACTAACTTTTGTATGTTAGCTTATCACCCATTAGAAAAATATTTGAATGTGACAGGAACTGCAGGTCTCTGGACTTTTCAGAATCAGCCCACTTTCTGATAGCCCCTTAGACTTTTACATTGCCTTCTATATGCAGTTAAAGTTTCTCCACACTGATTTTTCAGTTACTTACTACACAGGTTACCTTTGATTCACCAGTGCAAGTTATACAGAAGTCCTCCTTGCAACTACTTCTCTTCTTTCTGAACTTACATAATCTGTTCCCTCTCCCATCTCTTAGGCTTCCCTGCTCTGCCTTAGAGTTCACATGGACTGTTAGAAGATGTGAATTTACCTCAGGACCTGTTTTCACATAGCAACTTAAACATATGCAGGTTATCTAGAACTCAAGTCCTTACATGTGCAAGCAAGTAAAGTAACTATACTGCGCTATTCTGCCAATTACAGAAATCAAAACCAGTTGCTAATTAGCACTTAATGTACTTAGTCACCAAGAATCCTACTCAGTGATTGGATTCATGTTTGGGCTCATAGGAAGAACATAAATTTGGTTGTTTCAAGAAAGCTGGGGTCCTTGTTAAAGGATTTTGCTCAGATTAAAAAACTGATCATTACCTGCACTATTTATTATGTGACCCTGCAATAATTCAATCTCATTTCATCTCAGCCTGTCAGATATTTTTCTTTCACCTGCATTTCACCAATTTACTACAGTAAAATAAACTGACACAACCCAGTACTTAACATGATAGGTTCCTAAGCCCTAGAAAGGCTGCTGATGCTGCAGCAACCACTACCTACAAATGTATCCAAACAAGTCTAGCTGTTCTGTTAATAAACAGATAAATGCTCCTGCCAGGTTAAAAAGCTTCACTACATTAATCAAATGGCAAGAATGATATCTAAGTACATTTTATAATTTTTTTTCCTAAGCCATATTTATAGTGCAGAATAGTAATTGCATAAAAACAAGTACATGCTATATATGAAGAATTTAAATCGTAACTTCTTGACACTCCCAGGTGTTAACATGTTGTGACTAGTGAGCAATCTCCTCTTCATGGGTGACAGTTCATCACAAGGGGTTGGGCTGCCTAACTGCACAGCAAGGTTTTACTACCAGGCAGCTGTAAAGCTCACAGACTAGGTTCTGGACATCTGACTTGCAGATCTGTTATGAGGGCTGTTACATGGGTCCTTGTTTTGGTTGGGCTTTATTGAGCTTCTGCCCTTTGTAAGCCAGCTGGACACAAAACTGTGGCAAGAAAAATGGGATGTACTGTGCCCACTAGGCATCAAGTCTCTGAAGGTTTGGGCCTGTGCAGAGGAAAGAGGGAGACAGAAATTTACTGGAGTAGGCTCTAGGAAGTCACTGATATGTCTGAAGAACACCAGAAATCAGACAAACTGGTATGTTTAGATCTCCTCTCATTTTTTCTGAGATGCAGGCCATGTGCCTCTCCCTTCAGCTGTCAGTGACATACTGCAAGGCCATCATTAACTCAGATGTTTTCATTGGTGGTCTGCTATAGCAGTGGGGAATCCTCAAAAGTGAGAGACAAATAAGAATGGCCTTGCTGTCTGAAAAGAAAACAAACAATCTCAAATAACCTTTTCTGAGCATTTAGTAGGATGAAAAATGACTGATATCTCTGAGCCCAGCTTATACCATCCAAAGACACCCTCATGGTGAGGGTACAGGCCTTAAATTTCTTTACCCTTTCCCACTTGCAGCCCAGCTAGTAATATTCATTGCCTCTGTACCAAAAAGCATCCAAGTGGCCTAAGCATTTCACTTCTTTGCAACTGACTGTTTTAAAAGACTGGTAGTTGTTTCCATCCATACTACCCATCCCATTACCTAGGGAAGGAGAATTGGCACAGGGAACCAGAGGAGCAGATTTTTATTCCTCAGAGTAAGCCTCAGGGATTGCTGTAGCTGTATCAGTCTGTGTGTGGCATCAAGGTTGTGGGAGTGACAGCAGCCAATCAACAGATGCTGAAGAGATTTAAAAAAAAGAAATAAGGCAACACAGATGTTGCGTCTCTTGCAACAGACCACCTTCAGCTGAGGTAGCATGGAGGCCCAACCCCCCGCCTCCGGGCCAATGAGCACTGACACCAATATGAGGATGCTACAAATGGCGTTTATTAATAGGATGCATAGCAATATATACTCCGCTGCCTTTCGTTACCGCCCATAAGCTATACGTCACGAGGGGTAGGAATACACATGTCAAAGGGGAGGCCCCTGTTCTTTCCGTTACATCGCGTGATCTTCCGACCGCTATCCCCTACACACAGATCACATCCTGAAGGCAGGAGAGAAGAGACTGAAAGCTGCTTTATGTGAGAGGGATGGCTATGTTTAGAAGGAAACTGTGTATCTGAGCAGACCACATGTGTCTGTTCTGCAGATGAATGATACGCTGGTGATTCTTGGGCTTTGTTGTATTCGCACCTTTCCTCACCTCTGTGCTATCATTAATCTGCTCTCCTAATCCTGCATACACACAACGTTTCCTGTGCACGGCTAGTCACTCAAATAAGAGACACAGCATGATGTTATTTACCACCCTGTCCTCCAGAGTGCAAAGTAATTAGACATGAAGCTGGGAAGGCAAAGAGTCACGTTGGTATATTAGCTGTCCATAGCAGATTATTGTAGAGCCCTGGAGGAGCATTTGCCCAGTACAGGAGCATAGCTCTGCACTCCTGCCAGCAAGCACTGCAGTTGCACTTTTCTGCCTGCAACAGAAAATACTTAATAGGCTGGATGGGCTGTTCTGCCAATGTATCAGGTAAGCTAAGTTCCTTTGGCTGCCTAATTTGCCTCTTTAAAACAATCATTTCAATACTTGGTTTCTTTAATTCAGACCCCTCTAAATATCTCCTGGCCTGCATGTCATTGTCAGCTAGCAACACAGCTGAAATACAGTGCTTGAGAAATCTGGCTGTCATCTTGCTTTGGTGTCAAAAGGCATTTGTAACTTGAACCCCTGATTGTTTTGGCATCAAGACTGCAAGCCAATAAATATGCCTCCACTTTAACAACCAAGATACCTGCGAAACAGCTGTGCACAGTGATACATGGCTGCCTGTGACTGACACCTTTTTCTGTTAAAACCAGAGCACAGTTCCCTTGTGAAGAGCCATTGATAGTGCAAAATGTAGCCAAGCTTTCCCTGCATCAGGTTCCCAGAGAACAGTGTCTTAGTCTGACTTGAGCGTCCAGCAGCCTATTGTCATCCTAACACCTTGCCCTTACGAAAGTGGCTGCCTGTAGCAGCAGCAGAACTGCTCCTGCCCAAAGGAGAAATCAAGGAGCTGTCCAGGCTGACTGTGCCCAGTGCAGTTGATGACCCTGGCAGTCTATCCATAGGGCAAATTAACAACCTGAGAAGGAGTCACAGGGTGTAGCAATTTCTGCAACAACTGTACTTTCCAGCATAGCTAGAGTATAGTAAGAGGTAAGATAAAGGGGCCTTCTGAGTCCCTTGAGAGGCAGAATTACTGTAGATTATGTAGCAGTTATTTTGCTCTTTGTATTTGGCAGAGTTACTTCCCAGAGTGGGGAGATAGGTATGTTTACATGGCATGATTACAGCTGCTTACAGAGCAAAAGGCACTATAAAGCAGCAGTTAAGAACAAGGGTGGCCTACTAAGATGGTAGGAATAACATGGACAGCCTAAAGTATCAGCCAGACAGGGCTTGCAACTAACCTTGTGTCAGTCAGCACTAAAAAAGGCTGGCTGATAAATTGCACTCTTGTGCTACGGTACCTTTTAAGCTTAGCCAGAGTAGGTTTGGAAACTGGTATATAATAGTAACGCTGTAGTAAAAGCACTATTAGCAGGATTCAATTACTGCTTTTCTGTGGTCATAAACTTGGCCAAAAATCAAGGGTGATATTTTAGCCTTGTTCAAGTCGGTGAAACATTTGCCACGGATTTTTTTAAGATGTTAAAATAATCAAATTTTAAGTGCATGGGTAGGAAAAGGCAAGAGGGAAAGAGAGAGGAAATTAATCCATTTTTCTGTCCCCTTCTGGGGAGATGGGAAAGAGCCAGCAACTGGAGTTAGATTTGGCTCTACAAATGTGAGGTCCTCATCTCACAACAGCATAACAGTCACCCCCAAGGAAAAAGAAAGTTTCCCTTCCCACTAACAAAGAAGGTAAGCCACCAAGGGCTCTGACAGCTGCCAGACCTTACCCTGGGAAGCCTGTGGATGCTCTGGGGAGGAAAGGGAAGGGATTTCTTGACAAGTAGATGGACACTTTACAAGGGGGAAATCTGTGGAGTCAGAGGTATCTGCACTGGGGATTCATGTTGTATGCGTCAGCTTTCAAAGGACTGAAGCAGAGGCTGTGTCAGTGACAGCAGCAGGCATTGTAGGTCTCTGGATAAATAGTGTCATGACAGATTGGGTAAAGAAACCTTATTTCCAGCAAGCAACAAAAACCCAAAACACTGAACTGGTACCTAAAATACATTTATAAGGATGCTATGAAAAGCTGCACAGTATTGCTAAGATACGATCAGGTGCTAGTAAATAAAATAGTGATAGCTAACACAGAGGGGAACCTGAGTTTGATAAGGGCTTGTGGCATGATTTCTTGTAAAACATGCAACTTTACAGGTACATAAATTATGTAAGTAAATCCATATTCTCCTATCTTTTATGTAGCAGCCTAACTTCCAACATGCATGGAGTGGGGAATAAAAGTATGACCCTCTGTAGGCCCTACACACTAGAGACAGTTTGAAAAAAAAAATAATAGTTTGAGATGGAGGAAAATAAAATATTGCACAGAGAATATTTCCTGCTTTGTTTATTAGCATAGCTGCAGCTGCTGTGTGAGTTATATTCAAGGCAGTATTTTACCCTACGCTATCAGCATTTTGGAAACTGTTTGTAAAAGATGAATATGCGCTAAACACAAATTCAGTTGAGTAAACCACTTAATGGTCTGTGGTGGTCCAGTGACAAGCAGCTGGCATTCTCAATTAATGGTTTAATTGCATTTTATTTCATGATTATTTTGACTGCACCTGCAGTGTGAACAAATTGGGACTCCATACAAATGCAGAGTAAATCCTAGCCCCTGTCCTAGAGAAAAGGCAAAATAAAAGACCTGGTTTAAGTGATGACAAGATCAATAAAAGCTGGCTCTGGTGGAAGTTGGTATATGGGGTACAAAAAATAGTTGTGTATGTATGTGCATGTGCGTTTGGGGAGTCCCTACTGAAATTCTCAGCATTGCTACCTTCACTCAATTTCACACTTTCCTGAGACTCAGTTTGGCCTCTCTGCCTATACAGATCAATGATAATTAAAGTTTTCAGTTTTATGACACATACTTTAGCACATGCACATACACAACTATTTTTTGTGGCAGGGGAAAGAGCAGAGAAATGCCTCTGGGAGGAGTAGAGCAGGACAAGTTCAACTTGCTAGAGTGGCAAAAGACAGGTGTTAGACTTGTGATGGAACAGCAGCCTGGGGCTAAAATAATGAAGAGTCGAAGGAAAGGGGATGTGAAAAGTTCAAGATTATATGAGATGAGCTATTGCAACGTGTTCCATCTTTCAAGACAGTGATTTTGCAATGTCAACATGTGTTGAAAAGCGTCCATTTCAAAGGGTGCGTGAAGAGACAGCCACCCAGTTTCCCTATGCCCACTGACACTGTAGGCAAAATTTTTGTCTAGGCACAGAAATTCCCTATCAAAATAAATTTCCCTCAAGGGCGTTTCTGAAAATATTTAGAGCTAAGGCTCTAAATAACAGAGAAATTAAAAAACGGATTTCATGACAAAGGTCATGAGGCTAATGTGGAAATGTTTTGCTCAGGTTATGGCACTGATTATGTCTGGTTGGAGTCTTGTATACACCTCAAGACTGAGCATGAGTGAGGCAACCAGTCAGAACGAGATGCATGCACAGCATTGCCAGGCCTTTGCATGTTGTCTCCTCTGTACACCATGTTTATAAAGCTCACGGTGGATAGGGAACAGTGTCTCATCTTCCATGGTCCAAGCGTACTACATGCTAGGAAACACAAATACAGCACTCAAAGAGGACATTATGGTATTTGGTGATCAGAGTTCAAAATATACTCAGAGTCACTCTGTTGTCTCTCTATAGGAAGGGAACATACCCTTTCAGGATGGATTAACTTCTCACTGTTCTGTGTGGTGCTTTGGTGTACATCAAACATCGCATACAAACCCATCATGATGTAACTGAGTCTCAGCTAAGACAACCTGCATTGTTGTATACAAATTTTTCATTCTCTGAAAGCAGTTTCTATGTCCTCCAGAGAAAGGTAGCTTTTGGAAAGGCAGGAGCATCTCTTTAGCAGACATACAAACAGGGATGTTTCTCTAACCTCCAAAACATAAAATCATCCTGCCTGCCTACGCAACAGAGCTGCATGAAGCAGTGTTTCCTGCCTTAAGGCCTTATGGTAAATTCCTATTGATGAGGTATCTCGTTTCACAACAAATAAGCAAAAATTGAACCCAAGTGGAACACAAGCCAGTGTTAGGCTTTTATAAAACATAATTTATTTTTTTCTGTTAGCAGGAAGAAACAATAAATGTATTGCACTGGAAGGAGAGAAATGCCTAGGCTTCATGTTATTACTCAGCTGACAGACAAGTTGTTTATCCAAAGGAATGGAGAGAAATATAGTTAAATGGTTTCCAAATAAGACTCTCTTACCAGTTTGGATAATGGTAAGTGCTGCAATTAAATGCGGCATGCACACAGGAGACTTTTCTTCCTAAGTAAATAAAAGCTATTTTTAGCAGGGTGGGGGAAGAGTGACTGTTGACAGCTCGGCTGTTGTGGGCCACCTCCTGCCACTGGAGTGACTGGTCTTTATTTACTGCATGTAGCAATAGAACAGCTGAGGAAGAACTGACAGCTATGTTCCCCAGCTTTGAATCCCCCTGTATGCCTGGAGTGGCATAAATTCAACTGTATCCTGCACACGAGGTCTGGGCATGAGCCTCGTGTTCCCTGTGTAGCTCTGCACTGATCACCCAAGATCCTCCTCTGAACCATTTGTCTCTTGCCCACCTCCACAGCAAAGCCTTGTGCAAAATTAACACCTTCTTTCTCACAATGGCAGCTGCCTGCAGCTTTGCATCTGCTCACACAGTATTTTATAGAAATAGGCTTTTGGACCTGAGCACTGCAATCCACAGACAATCCTCCAGTGCACACACATCTTTCAGGTTGAAGATGCGAGTCCCATCAGGCCTATGCCTTTCAAAAAGGCTGCAAAAAATAATATGGTCCTAGCATTTTGTGTGAACCGGACATGCTATTTACTTCCTGCCTGAGCGCTAAAGCTGATTCATTGTACTGACAGAAATAAGCAGGCAGTTGGTCTGACAAGGTGTCTCCCAGTTGGAATCAATGATCATATTTATTCTCATGACTGGTATTTAAAGACTGAAAAAAGGACCTTATCACAGGTTTACTTGATGCAGATAATTTACACATAGATCTTATTTTGGTTGTTGCTGTTTCCTAATCAGTTCATTGAAACATACAGGAAATGGAATTTCTGGAGCAGAGAAGTCCTTCAATTCAACAGATAATAGGATTTCTGGAGGAGACATGCAATGTCATGTTATGAAGCAAGAAATATCTCAAAGTGCCCATCTCCAGACATACCAAAACCAAGAGATACCTCTAGAACAGCTGCTTAGAAGGGAATAGATATGCACTGAAAGAAAGAAAAGTGGGGAGGGCTGCAAAGGTTTCACTCTCTGTTCTCTATCAGGACAGACATATTTAAGAAGTGAGACTCTGGCCTTGCTTGTGACTTCCCAAGGGTCACACAAAACAAAAAGGAAAGAAAGATTTCAGCACCAGGCTGCCAAGAGGAGAGATGCAGGCCCCCTCACAGCAATTCTCCCCTCTCTGAAACGTTGCTATACTGTGGAGAATGGTCAGTCAGGAGCTTGTAGCCCATATTCTTATCTCTGTTTCTTCCCCTGCTTTGTGCAAAACTGTGTTTTAGTAAAATTGCTGAGGAGCAATTGAGCTTTAAAAACAAGTTTTAAAACCCATGTTCATGTTTCAGAATAATGTTGTCATGATTGTCAGGGGAATAGGGCGAAATCTGGCAGCTCAATAGAAGTGAGGCTGCTGCAGCTCAGTGCCCCAGGTCCAGCACTAGGAAGGCTAAGAATGTGTTCCCAGTATATGGATGGACAAATGCACATATATAACACATATTTACACAGCTGGCCACACAGAGCACTCAGACACAGACAGCACCAGCCGCCTCATCCTGCCCTCCTCTCTGGCAGTTCAAGATGAAAGCCTCCTTGTGGGGTACACATACATATCTACAGTGTGGGTCCCTCTGGCTGCTGGGCTCAGCTACCCAGTCTGCCCAGTAGCTGCCCTGGGGTCCCGGTCTCCCTGGAAATGCTGGCACCAGCACATACAAGCCCCCAGGGCCACAGCCCCACTCCAGCTGCTGGTACAGACACCTTGATTCACTCACACACAGGTACACCTGGAAGCCAGCCAGTAGCCAACCCCCATGGTCTCACCCTTAGAGACATGCACACCCTCCTGGCCCCCACAACATTTCAGCTACTTGCTGGCTGGTCACACACTCATTTGCAAACTCACACTAACTGTTGGCATGGCAGGCATGTGGCCCTCTGACCTGGGGTCCCACTCCACTGGCTGGACCTGGACGCCCTGCCACACATTCATGCACAACAGAATGAAGTCCCTCACCCAGGATAAGATGTATAGCATGCCACCAGATTAATGAATCATCCTAATTTTTCTGACATGGAAGTCTAATCAAATCAACGTATCCCATGTTCTTGTAGCAAGTTTTCAAACTCCTCCTTGAAAGACTTTATCATCCCCTCAAGGCTTTTTCTGTTGAGCAAAATCAGTGCATCCTTGCTCAGAAGCACTCCTTTGTTTTGTGACTAGCAAAGCGTGCTGCTACAAGTCATACAGGCATAAGTTGCGGTGCGGCCCAGCAACTTATGTCAGCCC
>VZTL01023037.1:178-13960 GCA_013400535.1 Scopus umbretta
AGCCTGCAGGGCAAGTTCGTGGTGAAGGCCGTGGGCGAGTACAGCCACCCGGGGCTCAGCCCCAAGAGCGGCCCCCCGGCTGCTGCCCCGCCGCCCGGCACCGAGGGCCCCGGGGCCCCCTACAGCCCTCTGCCGCGGATGTGCCCCAAAATCAAGCAGGAGACTGCCCCGCCGTGCACCCTGGCCCCGCCGCCGCCGCCTGGGAGCGGCTCCCGAGGAGCTCCTCAGCACGATTTCTCCTTGGGCCACCCATTGCCCGCCCGGACTACGCCTTCGCTGGGGCCTGAGGAGATGCTGAGCGGCAGAGACTGTCTCCCCACCGCGCCGGGGCTGAGCCACCCACCGCTGCCACTGCCCCCGGGATACCCGCCGGCCCCCGGTTACCCCACCTTCCTGCCCGAGCAGCTGCCGCCTGGCACGCTCCAGTACCAAGGTGAGTCCCTGTGCTTCGGTGGCGGGCGCGCTGGGGCGCTGGCTGCGGCGGTGCTCACCCCCTGTTCACCTCTAGAGCTGATGCCACCGGGGAGCTGCCTGCCTGAGGAGACCAAGCCCAAGAGGGGACGCCGGTCGTGGCCTAGGAAAAGGACAGCCACGCACACCTGCGACTACGCGGGCTGTGGCAAAACCTACACCAAGAGCTCTCATCTCAAGGCGCACCTGAGAACCCACACAGGTTAGTCCCAGCACAGGGGTCAGTGGAATGCCCTGGCCTGAGGGGCATGGAGTGAGCCCCTTGGACAGTAAAAAAGAGGGGAGCACAGGCAGAGGGCTGAAAGTAGCAAGTCAGAACCCTTCTCTGCTGGGTTTCTGGGCTTTTTTTCCTCCCCCTGTGGCTACGTGAAGTCCTGTGCAGTGTTCGCTTATTGGCTCTGCACTTTGCTTAATGGTTCAGAATGACTCAGATGTGGGAGCGGGTGGGTTTCTTGCCAAGGCAAAGTTTGTTGCTCCTCTCTTGCTATGTGGCTAGCTAATTAGCAGGTAGTTGGAAGTCAGCTGGGATTTGTTGCTTTAGATGGTGTTGGCCCAGTTCTGAGGAGGGAGCAGACCACTCTCTTAAGTTCCTGCTTTCTTTGCTCATGGTTAAATGCTTCTCACACACACCCCTCTTGGCTTGGCTTGTGCTAGTGCAAGAGATTGTGCACCGCTGCAAGCTGCTGTTCCCTTTCTGAGGAAACCATGATGGCCCCCTTGCGAGTGGGGCTTTCAGCTGTGTTGGCAGCACTGATGGGGTGCCTTGCCTGTGCGTGGAGCACATCTTCCCCCGCGCTAGCCACGGAAGAGGCAGAGTTTCACAGTTGATTGCCTACTGCTAGAATTTGGATAAAATCTGCCAAAGTGTGTATCCCTAGTTCAAACTTCAGTCTTGCAGCTGAATGTGCTGTTGCAGTAACTGAGCTTGTGAAAGCAGGTACATCATGCGTAGTTTCACCAGTGCAGGCATTCCGTAACAGTGATTAAATAACCTCAGAATTTGCATAATTTAAATCCCTGGATTGTGAACTTGAATCAAAACTTTCTCCTGAAGAGGAGACAGGAAAGGGAGATGCTACTGGTAGTGCTGTAGTTAGGCTACATCTTCAGCTAATGGCAGGGGTGGGGGGGGAGGGAGAAATCGGTCAAGTGAATAGTACTTCCCGTCTGCCCCAAGCCCATCAGCGGCTGTCTCCAGTATGTGTAGGACCGGGGTTTGTAATTGCCAGGGAAACTTGTCTGGCCATCAGCGGTGGTTTTGTTACAGTGAAGACAGTGAGATTGAGTTCTTAATCAGGCTGAGCTAATGCAAACAGTTTCCAGCTGTTTTTTAATTCTTGAGACCTACAATTACCTAAATACATTATGTCTGCTAAGCTATTTCTGGCTGCTATTTTATTGTATTTTATTGTATTAGCCGGCAAAAATACACTCTATTTAATTATCTGAACTTGTGCGCTCTGAAGCCTTGTGTGCAAACCAAACAGTGAAAATGAGAATTTTAGCGAAGACTTCAGTGACACCAATATTTTGTAGTACTTGTACATCTTGAAAAGACAGTCTTACCCTGTTAGTCTTTGTAGTTTGCTTGCAACTGCTTCAAGAAGTTTGTTGCATTTTCTTTGACATTGCCCTTTTTCATAACTCAGGACAATGTGTCTTAGTGCTTCTCGAAAGAAAGGTGTCAGAAGTGGTAGCCACGAAAAAAAAAAATGTAACTGATGTGTTTTGTTTTCTGTTTTTTTTTTCAAAGGTGAGAAACCTTATCACTGTGACTGGGAAGGCTGCGGATGGAAGTTTGCCCGATCCGATGAACTTACTCGTCACTACAGAAAACACACAGGCCACCGCCCTTTCCAGTGCCAGCGGTGTGACAGAGCCTTTTCCAGGTCGGACCACCTCGCCTTACACATGAAGAGGCACTTTTAATTGGAAACAGTGGATTTTTCCCCAACTGCCGTTGAGATTCAGTATTTACAGCACAAGGACTGTCTTCCGCAAGATGGGGAGAACAGAGTTTAAGCACTACAGATAACCAAGGTGAAGTCTTCCGAAGAGTGGAAAAGAGGGATAACTGCATACCGACATTGCAACTTTTTTTTCTACTTATACATTTAAAAGAAAAGAGAACCAAAAACATTGGGGTCAATGACTGGATCTTCTACCATTCCATTTGTAAATCCAACTTGAATTATTTCCGGACTACAACATGCCAAGGAGTGACTGGAAGTCACGGATATCAGGGTTAAACAGACTGTGTGTAGTTCGGAGGGTGGGGATATTACACAGGGAAATTGCATTCCCTTAATTTTCTTTCAATGCAATATTAGATGTAAATGTCGTCTTGTACTTTCCTTTTTTTTTTCCTTCTAAAAGCCATTACAATGTTAAAAGAGGAGGAAAAATTCAGGTACAGAATTATATTTTAAAAGCCTATTTCATGGTGCTTAGTGACTGTTGGTTCTAGAGGTACCAAAAACAGGAAGCCAAAGTTCTCAAACTGCTGCATATCTGACAAGGAAATATTTTTGTCTTCCGATCGCCAATTATGACCTAAATCAGGTAAATAAACCTGGTTTATCTTTTTTTTTTTTAGAGAAAATAACTTTATGCAGACAGTCTGTAATGCACTGTGGTTTCGATGTGCAATAGTTTGTACAATGGTTTATTCCCAAATATGCCTTAAGCAGAACAAATGTTTTCTATATAGTTCTTTACATAATAAATATGTAATATAAATTTAAGCAAACTTCTATTTTGTATATTTGTAAACTACGAAGTAAAAATGAGCATTTTGTTGGAATTTGTATTTTGCATATTCAAGTGGAAAATAAGTTTTAAATAAACCTATAATATTTTATCTGAGTGGCTGCTCTAATTCTTTTTCTGTGCACTGATTTGTCCAAAGAAAGTTTATTAAGTATTTGTTAGTGGTTGAGTTTCCCAAGGCAAGGGAGGGGTGGTAGCGAAGGTTTGTAGTCTCAAGACCCTGATAGGGTTGTGGAGGTGCAGTGCTGATGTGACAGACCTTTTTAGGGAGAAAGGCGTACTGAAAATTTTTGCTCTGATTATCGAATTGCCACTTACCTCACCTGCATGATGAAACTCTGATTTTTACCATTTTTAGGGTAACTCAGTTTGAATTACTTGTTAGAGGAAATAAATCTGTTGTGGACACTGGACTGTGCATACTCAAGAGACAACAAATTCTAGAATTATTTTTTTTTAGTCTTCTCAGAATTAAAAACTCCTAGCTTGATTTTCTGGGGCTTCTCAGATAAGCTGATGTAACCACTTTCATGTCAGTGAAGGAAAACAACTGAGTAATGTTGCAAAGAATAAGCTTGACTCAAGGAATGATGTGCATGTGCATAAAACACCTTCTAACAATAAATTACATGGAGTTTCTTTTGAAGCTTGCTCTGTCCTGGGAATTCAGTAACTTGGCAGTATCTGAAGAGCCAAATTCCTGTAGGAATCCTGGTATGCATATGTAACTTGGGAAGGCTGACCACGCAGAGGCTACACACTGTGTAGCTGTACGTTCAGGATGTGTTGCTGTAAGGTCCCCAGTGCACAATTCAGTCGCGCTCGCTCTGCTGCAGCTAAATGCAGTGAGCCTGCTGCATGCTTCAGGTTGTTACCATTTTTGTTGTAGTTGTCCTTGGGGACCTCATTGCTCTAGTTTCTTTACAAATGTGTAGCAGTAAGATGATTTCAACTTGAATGGTTGATGAATAGGACCTGGTTTTCCCCACTACTTTTTGTAGAGAGAAGAAATAAATGATTCCTCTTCCACTGGCTTAAAACGTCAGTCAGCTAGGAATTTGGATATATGTAATGTTCAATAAAGCTGAGCGTGGAAAAAAAACTACAGGCAAGAGCCACTCATATTTTTGCAGTAGTTAAGAGTGGCAATATCAACTTTTTGTTCCCAAATGCGCCTTAGGAATGCTGTTAAATTTCACATTTTGATGTGTTCTTTGTGTGGTGACTGGTGCCATTTCTTTCTAAGTCCATGTAAGTAACATAATGATACAGAAAATATTTTTCACCCCTTATCTCCTAGGCATGCTTTGTTCAACTGAAAGCTGTCTTTGTTGGTTTGGCTTATAGGTAACGCGGGTAGTAGGGAATGTCTTGTTTGGTTTGCAAATAGCAAGTATTTAAAGCTAAATTAAAGTTATGAGTCATCCTTTATCTGAAGTGTTTTTCATGTGAAAACTTCTTACAATTAAACCAGTCATTTTCTACCTCCTCTGTTGCTCTGCCTGTGGATTCTGCATGAGAGATCCAAGGTCAATGTTGCAGCTGGCACGTACTGTGTGCCTGAAGCGTGTTGTCGATAACGCTGGAGCACGCTCGGGTAGCTGCAGGATCACCTCTGTCTGTATGGCTGCCATTCAGAACCCTGCCATTCAGTTCTGTGCAAGGTCTATATCCTAACCCATCTGTAAGTACCGAAAAAGATTTGATCTGAGAAACTTCTTTCGTTTGCTTTTCAAGAGTTCTGTCACAATGCAACCTTAAGAATTTTATAAGATGCTCTAGCATTTGGTAATGCTTTATCTGCTTCAGCCAACTTCAGTTTCTGCTTGATGGTTTTATAGACCCTAGGTTTATAGCTGCATGAACAACGGCATTCTTGAAACAGGGCTGTGTTCTCCCACTTGATATCCATCACCACCCCCCACCCCTTTCCTTTTATTCCTGATCCTAACTAAGCTGTCCTCATGTAGAACTTTCTTTCCAGACCTAAACGGGCATGGTTGTAGCTTGGTATTTAAAAAGAAATGCTGCTGTTCCTTTAACCATTTCCAAAATGCTACTCCTATACTTTTGGGACAGGAGCCAACACTTGATTTTTGCCTTACAGCATGCAGCCCATGAGAGGCAGTCCTTGTTCTTAAGGAGGTCTCTGGGGGAAATAGAGAAATGAGCAGTTGCACCCGTTGTGCTCTGATTAAGTTAGGCAGAGCTAGAAACAGCACGTTCCTTTCGCCACCTGTTTCATTGTGTCTAGCGTCCTGGAGTTGCACCTAGGTGCAAGATTGTACACGGATGCAGTGGAACAACACGTATCAAAAAGCGTATCTCGTAAAACATATGTAAAACACTAAGCAATCTTGTAAGGGTGTCTTGAAAAACGAGATTTGTTTAGCGTTACTAAAGATATATTCATGTGCTGCTTTGCTCCGGCTGGGGCATCTAAAAACAAGGTTTGAGGTTATTGGGGGGGGGCCTCTCTGCTGTGGGGTGAGCACCTCCAGAGCTGCCCCAGAGCACTATTTTAGCTACTGAAGGGAAAAGCTCTTGTGGCAGAGAATGATCTCTGCAGTCAAACTACAGCCATCCTTAATCCTGCTCACCCCTAGCCCAAATCTCTCTGAAGCACGCTTAAGATGTGAAGATGGAGCTGCTTACAACAAGATGGCACACGTCTGCCTACCATGTGCCAAGTATTCAAAAATGGCATTGGAATAAAAATCTTCTCAGAGCTGCAGCGCTTCTGTGCACTTGTTTGCTGCACACCACAGGCTGGAAGTTTGCACACTTCAGACTTGGTCGCTGGTTGTAATCCAGTACAAACACCTTCAGCTTACCCCTGTCACACGAAGGTGTACTTGCAAGAGAGTTGCTCTTCCCACGTGGAGGTTACCAGATCCTGCCACTGCTGAAGTCAACTGCGAATCTCACAAGGATTTATATTAAGCTGATATGAATCAGTGAATTTCATTCTCCTTCTCTTTAATAAGGGGAGATCAGAGACTCCTGCGGTTAATCACCCCGAGTGCTAACGGTTCAGCTGAATTAGTTTACACAGGTTTCCTATGGGAGTGTGCTAGACGTTAGAGCTAGCCTGCTTCCACTGGAGTCCCTGGCAAACACTTTAACAGCATTTGAGTGCAAGAATTTCCAAATTAACTCAGTTGCAAACTGTGTTCCTCCTTCCTGAGTGTGATTGGGTTGTGTGCTCCAAGGCAACAGGAGAATAGGAATGGGTTGCCAAATGTGGATGGATGGACCAGTAGTTACACTGTAGGGCTCTGGCAGGGGTCCGGATTTGGTAGGAGTGCTGGCTGGAGGAAGTAAACCCAAGGTATGGTGAGCAAAACTCACAAGGAGAGGAAGAGGAACACCACTGCCACCGCCAACCACCGCCGCTGCTGCATGTTAACTTGTACTTGCCAGGAGAGCTCCCCACATTAAATATCTGTGTGTAGGCTCAATGGGTATATCTTCGGAGACCAAGGAGATGAGTATATACATAAAAGAGGGGAAGGCCCATCATTCACTGAAATTTAATTGAGGTCACATTGGCTTGGAGCCACAGGGTAACACACCCACATTCCCCTGTCTGCCGTATACCTGGATGACTCACGTTTCGTCTGCCCTTGGCTCCTGCTGTGACTTACTGGGGGACATTTTCATTACTGCTGAGGGCATGGCAAGCAAGTGCAGAAGTCATCTCTGCAGCATGGAAGTGGGGGGTGGTGGTGTTTCCGCAGCCTTGTTCTCCACCCTGTCTGCATAGAGGTATCTGTTAGTCTCCTTTTCACCTTTGGATCCTTACCTGTGAGCCCTCAAGGCTGTAACTTTCATGGTGTGAAGGTCAGGAGGAGAAAAAGTGGCTTGTGCTTTATTAATGTTTATTCTATATTTAGAGCATGTGTGCCCAGAGCTTTACAGAAGACGAGTGGTCTTAGTAGCTGCCCACAAGAGGTATTAGGCAGCTGGACCTTTTCCCTTTGGTGATGCTTTCCGGACTCTTGGAGCTGTGACTCCTTTTGCAACCGAGATGCTGATTTTCTCACGGACCTGGTAAGCTCAGCGTCAGCCTTGTGACATGCTTATTAACAAGAAGTTCCAGGGAACACGCTGAGCTTCTTTCACTCTGAAGCTTGGGTGAGCAGAAGGGTAATCACGTGCTGCTATCACCGCAGCCATCTTGCTGCAACTCTGAAAAGTTTTGCATGGTTTTGCTTTGGGTACAGCTCGCTTGTTTATCAAGCACAAGCTAAGGCTTGTTTAAATCTTGCCATTCAAGTTCTCCGCTATTAGACTTTCAGTCTTTATTCAACAAAATGATGCAGCTTCCCTGTACTGGTTGGCTGAAGACCCTTAATTTTAGAAACAGATATCCCGCAGTTATTCAGAATTATTTCCCCTGCTGCCACAGCAGTTAGAAATGGTCTGACAGGCAACACTGCACCACCACTACGCAGGGGTTTATTTACTGGGAGCCTCCTTGATGGTGTTCGGTGTCTGGTTGCGCACGTCCTAGAGTACATGCCTTCATGGTTGGCAGGAGCGGAGTGTCAGGTCTGCTTTGTACTCCCACCCCTAGAAAGGCGTGGGAAGGATATCCGATTTTGCTGGCCTGTGGTTGCCACGTGGCAAAACTTGCCTTCCCAGGCTTTTGCCACCGGCCTCCCTGAGTCTATCACGTGCTTCCTGCCGTGTAGAAATGCTGCAGAGAAGGCTTTACTCACATGTACAAAAACTGTTTCTCGAGGTTCCTGCGGGAGTTTGATTTGCACATGGGGCCCCTGGGAGGGCGCCACAGCATCAGCGCCATTCAGTGTCCAGATCTCAGCGGCAATCTTCCAGCACAAGGGATCTCCTGGGGGCTTAGCATCCATCCTCGTTATGTTCTCTTTTTTGACAAAAATGAATATTGTACATCAATATCTTGATAAACTACTAGGGACAACATTGACAGTGATTACTGAAGCATGTTAAAATTTACTTTCTAAGCTCTGGATGAGGTTTTATTCTGTGTTTAGGCTCCAGACATACTGAGTCAATAATGCTGTTGGCTACTCAAGGAGGCTACCCAAAGGGATGTGTTTGTCGTTGCACTGAGATGTACTAGGTTTCGCTGTCCATTCTCAGTTCCCGCATTACACTATTTCAGCAACAGTCTCCCCTGCCTGACAAGGAATGGCTGAATTTGTTGGCCGTGCAACAGATTATTATTTGTGTTTCAAAATATCAAAATGCCTTCCAGCGGAAAGCAAAATATTTCACTGCTTTCAGCCTTCCTGCCTGCCCAGTAACTGTTCGTGCTCTCTTCAGCCTTAGAGAATATTATAATGCTGCTGTCACCTGTACAAGATGTTTGACTACCTTCCTTCTGTAAACACTTTTCTAACCAGCATTTTCTTTGACAAAGTTCCCATGTTCACAATGTAAAACTTACTGGCAAGGCTTCATATGCAAAGAGACCAACTTGTTATGGTTGGCGTAACTGGGTTTCCTTTAACTCTTCTGTGGAGGTGCACAGGGCAGAGCAGCAGCCAGTTTAGTCCAGCCACCGGTATTCTGCCTCAGCCACTGGCCATAAGCATGACTGTAAGGCACCAGTAGCACTGTGATGGGCATCTCTGGGGTGATCCCACCTTGCCCTCCCTGGAAAACTTCCCTTCCGAGCCCTGATGATTACAGGTTCGTTGAAGCTCAGAAGCTTGAGGAGCACAGATGCCTTTTCAGCCTGTGTTTATTTTATGGTGTAGCTCTACAGATTCCACTTAGTCAATAAATATTTGATCCTCTTTGGTGCCTTCCTGAGCTTCTGGCTTCAGAGAGACCTTGTGGCAAGGAGTTCCGCGGTTAATTATGAACTAGCCTAAAAATAGAGGTGGGGGAGAGGAGAAGAAAGTATTTCCTTTCTGTAGTTTCCGAGGCTGCTGCCTTCCAGATTCCTGCTGTTTCCTCTTTCCTACGTAACTACAGAGAAGGGAAAGATCTAACCTCCTGCTCTATATCAGCCTTGATTTTGTTGTTTACTGCCAAAGGCTTGAAAGATTCAACTTCAGTTGTATTTTTTTTAATGAATTTGGGAAGAGAAAGTGAATATGAGCCTTTTACATATGTGCATTTTTACATATGGATGAGTTCATCTAGTCTACTGTACACTGGAAGAATGCCAGGAGGATTTAGCATAATATGGTATTTCAGTCGATATTTAAAAGATGGTCTGGCTTACTGTTTTTTTAATGACCGGAACACCCTCACTCATCTATGTTTTTTGTTTAAGGATGAGTGCTTCTTCACATTTTATTCAAGATAGAAAAAAAACCTACTTTTCAGATTTTTATTTAGATTCATGAATCTTAGCAAGATGTAACACTGTTAGTTAAAACATTTTCTGCCTCATGTACCCAAACATCCACATGGGTTGGAATTACTCATTATTTATTTGTATACATTTATTACTAAGGCATTGTTAATAATTGTTGGGTTTGCGTATTTGCTATTGTTATGTTTATTGTTACATGGAAAGGGAAACTGACCACAGCAGTGTTTATTGGTCCAAATCTAACCTTTCCAAGATTAACTGCAGCATTTTCTCTTTGATGACACTTTCAAAGCTCTTTTTCTGCAAGTCTTTCTCTGTTGTTGTGTCCCAGGTTTTAAAGAGCAAGTGTCAAAGAAACAGTGTCCCTTTGTACTGGGTACTGAAATTCATTCCAGGTGAGAGAATTCGCTTTCTAAGAAGTGATCAAGGTGTATCCTTGCTGTCTGGGAATCTGACTACTGCATTAGCAAACCAAATTCGGATGATTACAGGTAAATCCCCTTGGTGAGTTGAGGTTAGGGTTTATGCTGATTCGGGGCTACGCAAATGAACCACATAGGCAAATCCAAAGCATTATAAAAATAGGTAGCACTTTGAAAAAGTTTAAGATCTGAATCTTCAGGGTCCAAAACTGGAAGCCATGTGCGAACGAGGCNGATGGGGATGTGAAAACAGGAGAGAGGTTGGTAGGAAGAAAATTTGCAGACAGCCGAAATGGCTCAGCAATGCTAGAGGGAAAAATAGGGTGACTGCCGTTCTGATTTCCTCCCTCTTCATATATAAATGAATCAAAACGAGAGCTGTTTTGAGCTGGAGCAGATGTCAATCCTTTGAAGTACACTGGGTCTGCTGTTGTTCCAGCTCTCTTCTCCTTCCTTTCTCTCTTCCTTTCTTTCTTCCTCCCTTCCTCTCTCTCTTCCTCTCTGTCTCTCCCCCACCCCACCCTGTGCTTTGCAATGACACCATTTAACCTTACCAGTTTAGTGCAAGGCAATTTACAATTGTGCTGTGGAGCCAAGCTAATAGTTTTGTTTGGGAGACAGAGCTCTCACTTTGTGGCTGGGTGCTATTCATGAAGATCCAGGCCTTGGAGTCCCTGTGGCTTAAGTGAAATGGCAAAGCACGTTGCTGGACAGAGGAATTGAGATGAAAGGCTCAAAAACATGACAAGAGGAATTGGAAATCAAGTGGCAAGGTGGCCTCACTCAGCAGCTTGGCAGGTGCTCTCCATGCCTATTGGATGCAATGAAAAAGCAAGCCACACATCACCATTCAAGACCACGTAAGGCTTCATCTTATTTCCTTCGTTGCAATGAAGAAAACATATAACATGGACAGGATTTTCAACTTGGGGTGTGTGTGAAAGCTTATTTTTTTTCTCCAAATTCAAATGACATAAAAGTTCATGAAGTTCCCAGATCCTCATTATTTAGTATGCACAAACAAGTTCTCAGGTGATGAGGATTCACAGCAGCAGCAGGAAGGAGAGACTGGAGAATGCAAATAAAGATGTGCCCACCTTGTCATTCTTGAGGAGTGACTGAAGGAGTGAGTCCAAAAGAGCATTGAGTCCTATTGTCAGAAAGAGGTGGTGGGAGCTTTTCTTTCTTTAAAATGACAGACAGTGTAGAAAACTCCAGGAAGGCTTTTTGGTTTGGTTGGTTTTTTGGTTTGGGTTTGGGTTTTGTTTTTTTGTTCCCCCCACCCCCCCACACACACTCTGTTGCAGATGTCTGGTTTTGCTCTGTGTTTTTATTTATGTATAGGGATTTCTATGGCACTCATCACCATAGTATCTGGGCAAATCTTCTTTCTTTTCTTGTATCGTGTAATTAAATCTATACAAAATACATATGTTCTTGGCAGAGGAAAAAAAAAAAAGTTAAGCTCTGCTTTTGGAAGGGATCTGTGCCCTGCAATTAAACACTGCTTTTGCAATGCTGTATCTTTCCATGTACACGTGAGTCGGGAAATACAGGGTCTTGTTAAGGCTGTATGCTCACAGCCCCGCTATCCTGGTGTGTGGGGCCACAGCACCTGACTTGCAGCCCGGTGTGTGGGTGGCAGGGGTAGCAGCAGGAAGGTGGGCACTTTTGGGATGGTTGGATTTGACACCTGACTGGGGACCCTGAGGCATACATCTACCTTCCTTGTTCATCCAGGCACCACCTGCATAACTAGCAGTAGGCTGAAAGGGCACTAACGCGCGGACACACACAGACACGTACTAACCCTAAGTGGGGAAGTAGGGAGTCCTCACAAGACGCTTTTTGAGGGGGTAGCTTGCTATTTTTATTACATTTGCGTGGCCAGGGCTCCTGGAAAGGCCAGCATATCCCTTCAGCCCAGGGTTTGCAGAAGAAGCAGCAGCAAGCACTGTGGAGAGACTGGAGATTTCTGAAGAACCTCCAGTATGAGCTGGAACCAGTTGCCGCCCCAACGTGTGTGACTCATGTCCCATCCTCTAAGAGAAGGTAACTGTATCCTTCTCTTCTGTGGAGTATCTCAAATGAAATGTCCTTCTGGTATCTGGTACGATGGTTGTGGGTGTCCTGCAGAGCTGATCTGAAGGACTGTGAGGACAAGCTGATGACGGGTCAAGCACGGATTTGCACTGAAAGTCGGAGCAAAGGTCTGCCAGTCACACCAGTCAGCTCTGTCCCAGCAGAAGCCTGAATTCAACAGGGCTCAGGCCAGCACAGATGCCTGCCACAGCACCAGGTGATGGAAACCCTGCTTTTCTATAAATACACAAACAGATCTGAGCAGGCTGTGCACCAGCTAAGGCAATGGTCCTGCAGATGTTCCAGCGCAGTTGTGCCTGGCATAGCAGTACTTGGGGGGACACATTCATACTCAGATGAACAGGGGATGGTGTTTAGAAATAAAAGCTGGCTCTTAGAGGCTGCCTCCCTTCAGCAGAGAAGTTATCCTCCCCCCCAGGGCTGACTGGCGACCAGCTGCTGGTATACCTCTTGGGTAGGAATTTGGAGGATGTGCTGTGGTCTGAATCCCACTGCAGCACCAACTGCAGCTGACATGAACACGTTACACATTCCTGTTGGAGGAAATAAATCTGGCCCTTTCCTTTTTGAGAGCGGTTTCTTTCTCCCATTTCAGAAAGAAACAATAGCCATGCTGCTTTGGTGCTTGAGGATCACCTCATCAGGAGCCCTGGATCCTCAGAGGCAGAGTAATGAGCCGCCCTCATAGCTGCATATACCTGAATGCATCCTCAGTCGCCAGGACATCCAACACCATTAGTCACTTGTGAAAACCTTTGGCTGATGTTTGCATTCCTCCTCACGTTCTGTTTTTAGCAGGCAGGTAGGTAACCCAGAGTTTGTTTGTCACCCCTCAGGTACTGCTCACATGTTTTATTACCTGGCTGAATCAGGCCCTACAGAGGCACAGCTGTCCCTGGTTTCTGAAGGCCACGTGAGCAGAATTTGGCTCATCTGAAGCTCCAGCAGCAAACAAGAGTGAGTTACAGCCTTTCCCCTAGGTGGGAAAACCCATATGCTGATTTTTCAGGAGTGAATAACCGCAGTACTAATTGAATGCTGAGAATAATCACGTTTCCAGATGTTTGAGTTGTTGGGTTGGGTGTTGCTGGGTTTGTTGTTGGGGCTTTTTTTCCTTTTACCGCTAGCGTTTTACGTAAGGCAAAGAAGATGAAGTGTTGCTGCTAGAACATGAAAGAAGGCATTAATATGAGGTACCACTTTCTGGCATGTGGAGGCTGGACGAAAGCCTTTCAGAAGGCATTAACAGATCAGGCAGCACGCACACCTGTCCGGCTTAGAAATACTGAGATATTCCAGAAGCGTTAAGCGGGTTTTGGAGCAGGTGCAGCCTTCGCCCTCGGAGTCTCAGGCTGCTGGCAGAGGAAGGTAACGCAAGCGGGGTGCAAACGCGGGTCTGGCGTTTGCAGGTACCAGCTAGGGTGCCGAGGCTCGGCAGCCCAAAAGCAGCGGCGGCAGGCGGGCTCGCCGAGCCGTGATTAATTGTTTTCTAGTGCCACCGTGAGGACTGCCGGCTCCGCCGGGCCGCGGCGGCGGCGGCTCCGCGCTTGCTCGACGCCGAGCGACGAAGAAGAACCATTTCCTACCAGCAATAACAAAAAGCCGGGAGACGCCGCAGGATAGCAAGAGGCGACACCTCCAAACCAGCGCCGGGGCTAAGGCTGGCCTCGGCGAGCTGCCCGCCATTTTGGGAGCTGGCGAACG
>VZTL01023039.1:10890-24325 GCA_013400535.1 Scopus umbretta
TTCCTGAGGGTGCACTCAATCCCCTCACCCAGATCATTGATAAAGACATTAAACAAGGCTGGCCCCAGTACTAAGCCCTGGGGAACACCGCTTGTGACCAGCCACCAACTGGATTGAATTCCATTCACCACCACTCTCTGGGCACGGCCATCCAGCCAGATTTTAACCAAGAGAAGAGTATACCTGCCGACACCATGAGCCGCCAGCTTCTCCAGGAGAATGATGTGGGACACAGCATTCAATGCTGTTGAATGCCTCTGAATTCCTTGAGAGACAATTAAAGCAGCTCATCAAACTCTGACATCATATGGCTTTCGCTGTTTTGAAACTAGGTTGACTTTGCTGGCTTTATCTTCAAATGTATGCCAGTGTAAATGAACGAGGATCCTGGCCCAGGGCTTTTTGCTCCCTGTGTCTTGGCAAAGTTACTAGAGAGCTGCTGGAGATGGAAGGCTGAGGAACGCTACCCAGTTTGTATCTTTCCCTTTGTCAGGTTCTGCAAGGGAAAGAAAAACTCTGAGAATTACAGGAGGTATTACAAAAGAAGTAGACCTCAAGAAAACACTTATTTTTTCCCTGTACTTTTCTCCTGCGTCACCTACCAACAGAAAGTTTTAGACAGAAACACTACTGTGGTGGAGATTTCCAAGACAGCTTCTTGGAAAAACTCAAGTAAATGACTAAGATATAAATGACAGAAATATGCCAACATTGCTTACAGGTAAAATTATGTGACCTTAAGGGTTAAGACCTCTTTGAAAGCATAGACTTTTCCAGGGTGAGAGAGGCATACCCAGGGAGTGTGATGAGCTGTGATGAGCCTAAGCAGAGGAGGTAGATTTAACAAAGAGTCAGGCATTGCTTTGACAGAAAAAGGAAGCTTTGGTTTTCAGTCTGCTGGAAGCCTTTTGGTGGGATTGGATCTAATCACGCTCTAAATCTGATTTCACCACTTCTTAATACTGTTTTGTTCTTTAATCTGAAGTAATAATTAGAAAAATACATGTACACATAGCTATGTTTTAAAATGTAGTCAAATACATGAATGACACATGTATGCATTTTTATTACTATCAAAAAAGGAAAAAAAAGAAAAACTTACTCTTTCTTCAATTCCTAGAGAGAAGATCCACCACTTTTGCTTCCAGTGCTACTCAACCAGAAGAGAAACTGGTCTTCAGAAGTTGTCTTTCTGACTCTGTAACTTCACATCTTGACCCATCATAACAACCCTTATTATCGTCACCACCAGAACAAGAAGTTATGTTATTTTCTGTAACCACAGCAGCAGCAGCAGGAACAAACAGTAGAATTTTCTGGATGAAATGTATCTAACTAACACTAACATCAGTTAGTGCTAAGTGCTAAAATGTTGCCATAAACAAAAATTTGGGAAAGGAGAACACTTTTAGATTTTCTGTAGCTCCCATGGCTGAGTGAGAGGTGTCTCTTTGCCTTCCAAATACACAACAGTGCAGATAGAAATGACGTATATATCTGGTTAACTTTTTACTACCTCAGTCACCTAAGCGATAGGTAAAAATAAGATTGCTAGCTATTTCACAGCTAAAAAGCATCAGGAGTGCTGAGTTGTTAAAGTTTTTGTGGTTTCATTTCAGAACTAGATTTTACATAGAACCATAGAATGCTTTGGGTTGGAAAGGACCTTTAGAGGTCATCTAGCCCACCCACCCCTGCAGTGAGCAGGGACATCTTCAACCAGATCAGGTTGCTCAGAGCCCCGTCCAACCTGACCTTGAATGTTGCCAGGGATGGCGCCTCCACTACCTCTCTGGGCAACCTGTTCCAGTGTTTCACCACCTTCATTGTAAAAAATGTCTTCCTTATATCCAATATATCCTTATATCAATATCCTTATATCCAATCTGAATCCACTCTCTTTTAGTTTAAAACCTTTACCCCATGTTCTATTGCAACTGGTCCTGCTAAAATGTTTGTCCCCATCTTTCCTATAGGCCCCATTTAAGTACTGAAAGGCCCCATGAAGGTCTCCCCGCAGCCTTTGCTTCTCCAGGCTGAACAACCCCAACTCTCTCAGCCTGTCCTCCTAGGAGAGGTGCTCCAGCCCTCGGATTGTTTTTGTTGCCCTCTTCTGGACCCGCTCCAACAGTTCCACGTACTTCTTGTGCTGAGGGCTCCAGAGCTGGACACAGTCCTCCAGGTGAGGTCTCACCAGAGCAGAGTAGAGGGGCAGAATCACCTCCCTCAACCTGACACGCTTCTTTTGATGCAGCCTAGGATACAGTTGGCCTTCCGGGCTGCAAGCGCACATTGTTGGCTCATGTGCAGCTTTTCATTCATCAGTGCCCTCCAGTCCTTCTCCACAGGACTGCTCTCAATCCCTTCATCCCCCAGCCTGTATTGATATTTGGGATTGCCCTGACCCAGGTGCAGGACCTTACACTTGGTCTTGTTGAATCTCATGAGGTTCACACAGGCCCACCTCTCCAGCTTGTCCAGGTCTCTTTGGATGACATCCCATCCTTCCGGTGTGTCAACTGCACCACTCAGCTTGGTGTCAGCTGCAAACTTGCTGAGGGTGTACTCAATCTCACTCTCTATGTCACTGATGAAAATATTAAACAGCACTGGTCCCAGTACAGACACCTGAGGGACACCACTTGTCACCAGTCTCTGTTTGGACATCAAGCCGATGACCACTACCCTCTGGATGCAACCATCCAACCAATTCCTTATGCACTGAATAGTTTACCCATCAAATCCGTATATCCCTGATTTAGAGAGAAGAATGCTGTGGGGTACTGTGTCGAAGGCTTTACAGATGCTTTACATGATTTTTCCATCTTCCTACTATTTCACTGTCTCTAAAACATAGTTCTAGCAAAGATTAAAAAAATAATTTTGCTATTACAGTGAAATTCTTCTAGTGACTGGCTGGAAGAATAGATACATTCAGCTGAAACATTGCTAAAAATACAAAATGAAATAGTAATGATCAGCTGGTCACTAGCTCAATTTTGTAATTTTCCAGGCAGTGTTATAAGTAGCCACAGTAACACAAACTAAAAAGCATATGCATTCAACATCTCAGAAGGCCTAGATATTCACTAATCTTAAAATTAATTTGTCCAGCATTCTTACCAGCATTCCATCATTTCCCCCAGGAATGATTTATAGAAGGCTTCTCTAATTAGGCAAAAAGGATATTATCAGATCATAAAGAAGGTAACAGAAGATTAACCATTTCAGTTAACTGTTAACCAAGATCATAATTTATGAGTCACATATGGCTCTTGTA
Source organism: Scopus umbretta (assembly GCA_013400535.1). Classification (NCBI taxonomy): domain Eukaryota; kingdom Metazoa; phylum Chordata; class Aves; order Pelecaniformes; family Scopidae; genus Scopus; species Scopus umbretta. The sequence continues at coordinate 14,171 of VZTL01023039.1, forward strand.
TCACCTGATAAGGTCTTCCTAGAGACACAGAAGTTATTCCTCTTCAGTCATGCTACACTTACATCAGCAGATATATCTGAGTAGTCTTCTTTTTTAATCTCACACCTTTCAATATATTCATTCTTCCCACAGATATAGACATGCAGCTCTTGTTGAATGCAGTTCTTGTATTTTATCATTATGATTTCTCAGAGCCTTTTTGCATGTCCACATATGCCTGCTGTAAAAGCCACTGCACTGGCACAGTCCATCAGTCCATCCAGACATTGTGTTTCTGACAGAGAAGAGGGCTGGGGAGGAATGTCTATACATTTGTGTTTGAATGTGTTTTAACCCCGATCGGCAACNAGTATATAGCAAGAATGTTCCCACAGTGGGCACTTAATAATAACAGCTATAGGTATGTTTTCATTCGGCCTCAAGATCTTTCCTCCAGAGCTGGACTCGTGTGGATGCCTCAAGTCCTTGTCCCTGCTTTATGTACTATTGAATATATATGTAATTAGTGCAGTTAAGATCATTTGCAGTGTAAAGTATATAGCATTCATTTTGGAAATTTTTCTGACATTGTCATATATGTCCACCACTCACTTCACAGTGGAACAGAACCATCTCTTCCCAAAATGTCATTTTGTAGTTCTCAAAAGGAGGGGATTTTGACTTCCACCAGCCTGGTTTGCATTTACATCCTGTGTGGCCATATTTCAAATTGAAAACATATGACACAGCTATTCCATGGCTGAGAATACTTCATCCTCTGTCTACATTAGGTCCCATTCTTCAAAGTTCAAATATAAACTCACAGCTAATCTGCTAACATTTCCACTATAACAGAGACAGTATTTTATCTACAAAGCTCTTCCTGTTCCAACTAATATTGTTACTTATTTACATTAAGACAAATGTCAGTGCTGAGGTTAAACTTATCTCATAGGCATTCACAAATGAGTAGGACTTTATGTAACTAAAACCTGAAGTCATCCTGAAGAACTAGATATCCATCTGAGTCTGGATAAAGTGCTGACAATCCCCCGAAGTAACTAAGTAAAGCCCATGAAGGCAAAAGAATACAGAAAGTGAAGGGAGAAGGCACCATAGTATATGACACTCACCAGCAGATGGTTGACGTAGCACACGTAGTGTGTTCCTCTGGTTCTCTTCAAACCATGGTAGACTACACTAAAAACCTAGCTGTCTTTTTAACAAAAGGCTCATCAGACTGAGAAGGATGTTCTTTGGCTTCCTATTGCCTCTGCTACTGCTGCACTTTGAAAAAGGAGCTGTCCAGCAAGAAAATGAAATGGTAACAAAAATAATCAAATAAACATCAAAAGGAACCAGGGAAAGCTTTAAGTTACCACAGACACTATTAAGAGAAGACAAGTGAACATAAGATTATTCCTTTTCCAGGAGACATATCTATATCATGAACATAGCTGCTGAAGATAAACTGAAGCTATCCTCCATCTCCCACTCAGAAAACTCATGAGTATTTTTTTCCCATTGACAACAGATATACCAGAGAATTTGTAAGAAATGTATGAAATCATACATGTGTTCCATGAAATTTCCATGACTATTCCATAAAATCATGTCCAATGTTGTTTGTTGTCTGACTGATGATGAGAGGAGCTGCAAGGTTAGTGACTCACTATGGTACCTCTGTGGACACAGAACAACAATTCTGTTACTCATAGGGTTCTAATTGCTTGTTCATTGTCTTAAAAAAGAAATAGATGATCAAGAGCCCCAGTATATGTGTATATTAAGGGATTGATTGACATCCCATTAAAGTCAAGAGGGAGAGGATACATCTCACTACAGTGTGGACTTCTATACCTAAACTTCTGGCCATGAGCTCTCTTTATAGTCAATAGAGGGAAGGTCAATAAACTCAAAAGACTCTAAGGTGTAATTCCTCTCATCCTAAAGCAGACAGCAGCTTTTGGTCAGATCAATCACACTCTAAACTCTATTGACTGTATTGGAGTTGACTTTAATAGGATAACTAGCTCAGTCACAAACTTACAGTGTTGATATCAAAAGCTGGATAAGGTAATTTCTACCAGGGGATTTTATGTCATCTACAACATGCACTGCCAGAAGCTTTGTTTGGGAAAAAGATGGCCAAAAAATGAAGGAATGAATCAAAGCAAAAGAAATATTGAGGTAACAAACATATAACTTAATTGTTATCTGCTGTTTAATTTTATTTGGATTGTCTTCTATTTTATCAGCCCTTATTTGAGAGGACTTTATGGTTAAGGACTGTATTCCTTAGAGGTAAATCTGATGTTAGGGGAACGTTTCTAAGGCACAGGATGAAAGGCACAACAATCAAAGTCAGAGATAGAGACCAGTCTGCAAGACCTTTAAGGCTTCCAGAATATGTTAACCCAGCTAAAACAGTATGGGCAGTACTGAAACTGAACATTAGTATAACCTCTTGCTGCTGAATACTTTTTTTTTTTCAGCATTGATGTGACAGTCATTCTCTTCTCTTCATTTGATTAATCACAAAGGTCAATATTTTCATGCCTGGAACCAGGCCATATTCTTACTGTATGTTTTTATGATATTTACATGGCAGTTGGAATTAGAGAAGACTGTCATTAGAGCTCCATTCCAGCATTCCATCAGATAAACAACAAATTATCTGGGTTGATTAAGTTCACCTTGACAAAGGGGTCAATGTCTGAGGCATCATCTGCTGACAAATTCATATCCACAGACTTCAAGGGGAATATTTGTTAGCAATTAACTTCAACTTGTTTCTATGATATGAAATTAAGGGCCTTGCTTTGGCTTTGTTTTTCAGATCAGACATTGAAATTTCACTGGCTTCTGAAAGAGGCAAACATGCAGAAGGCACAATGCTACTGCAGTGCTTTCCTTGGAATATGATCCATGGGTTGTGACTGTTAAACAACAAGCTGTATAGATCCCTCAAACCACTCGCATAGTTGGTCTAAAATAATACCCCCCACACTCTTACTGGAAAAAAGATCAACAAACAGTCACGGAATTCAAAACATATATCCATCATGTACCTAAAATAAGTTGGATAAGTCCCCTGAACCTTGTTACAGTCATTTAACCAAACAGTAAAAGAATTCACTCATAGTTTACCAGATCTTAATATGGCAAAAAAAAAAGTTACATGTTCCCCTTTCAGTGGAGAAACAGAAAGAATATTCACATGTATGTGCATATGTACACATATACACTTACATATTTTTATTTTCTGCAGAAAATATTTTGTTTAGACTGAGAATGAGGACCTGAGACATTCTATAAAAGCATAGTTAGGGATTTCCAAGTTCCTTTGAAGGGTCACAATATCTTCTGATTGTCTGAACCTGAGGGAAGATTCATCCTTGAGAATGAAAGGAAACCAGGAAGCAATTTTGGGGGTAGGTTAGCCCTAAATTCCATGTTGCTAAAAAATGCATTGGTTATAAAATTGCATAAGCCCATATGCGTTCTGAGAGCAAGAAACCTGATTTCCTTTCCATGCTCATTTCTCAACCTAAGCAGTTTCCTTAGCAAAACCAGTATATCACAGAACTCCATTTTAAGTGTCTATCTGAACAGACCATGGGATAACTTTACAGTTGGAGCCATCATGGTGTTGTACGTTGGCAGCTGATGGGTCTCACCATCTTGTAGGAGGCATTCAGAACCTTCTACGTGGGAATCTACCAATCATTTGCAACTAACAGAAAAGGCGAATGTATGTATATATTGTATATTTAAGCTGGATCTTAAGTCATTCTTATACCTGCTTTCATTGCTGGCATAAAAGAGTCAAGACGCTTAAGTGAATTGACTGAAATTAGAGGATGTAATTTGATCAAACGGGATGAAAAAGGCCTAGGACCCATTCAACTTCCATTATTGCCTAGTACCTTGACCCACATAGTGTGCATAGAGGATGGTTTCAAAGTTTTGTAAAAATCTGGCTTCTGTATCATTCCTGGATTGTTTCCAGCAACAAATATTAGCAGCTCACCATGATCTTTCCTCTTGGCAATATTCAGCTAAATGACTGTCTGCTCTCAGCTTCACTGACGTAAATCCAAGGCAATGTCACTAAACTCAGAGGGGGAAATTCAGTCCTGTTTCTTCAAATCCATTGACTTCAGGGGACTTGTATCTGTAAGTCAGGGCATAGATCAGGTACTCTTCACTCTTTTCAGATTTACACTAAGGTCACTGAATTGAAATTTAGCCCATAGTTAAGCCATCACTTGAAAACCATCCTACCCAGAGAAATTAGATCAGGTTGTTGGTATTGCTTCAGATAATTGTCCTTTCTCGATAAATCTTTTCTTCATACCAGTGACATATATTTCCTTCTAATGTGTGGACTGCTGAAGGTATTAAATCAGAAGTCAATATAAAGAACAATTTTGGTTAAAATACAGAAGACTGAAAAATATAAAATTCTCAGGACAAAAGCTAAAAGGAGAGGGTTTAACACAGTTGACATCTAAGCAAGTACATAAGCACGTACCCTGTTCAGTCATGGCCCCTGCATGGAAAACAGTGGCCATAATGATTCCAACACATACAGAAATACACAAAAGAGTGTTAGGCAAGAGGACCTGCAGACAGCATATCTGAAAGGGAAAGCAATGTAGAAGTAATAGTGTCTCTAATTTCAGTGCCAGATTTCCTACAGACTTCAAGGCAAGGTAGTCTGCTGTACCGTACTTGATGATCACAGATTGTCCAGAACTTAATTTTTCATTATGTCCTCTGACATGGTAAGGACAACATCTAAAGGCTTTTAATGTTCTTCTTTAAGGTTGCATAAGCAAATAATAACTTGCTGGAGTTTGGAGAAGTAGCAGTTAGTTTTACCACTTTCAGGTAGCCATCTTCTTTCACACAGAGAAAGTGGCACAGATCAGTTTCTGTATTAAAAGTGGGTGACTATGTGCACCAAACAACAAGGAAATCCACACTTATTCCCTTTGCTTTGCTGTGAATGAGCCTCAGGAAGCCACCCACTCTGCTGTAAAGGTTTTTGCGAGAACCACACAGCTCATCACATCAGAGGAAAAACCCATCTTTGTGCGATGTGTTTGCTACTGCAGCTCATCTGCCTGCACGTTTGATCTGTTACTCTGTTTAATTTTTCTGTCATAGTCTTGCCAGGAATGTACTCACACTGTTCAGAAATTGGTCTCTGCTGGCCTTTTAGAAACATGTGACTCATTTCCTTTCCACAGTGACATCTCTTATCAAAAGTGTAAGCAGAAATAAAGCAGTTATCTTGGTTCATCAATGATTTGAAAATCTGTTAATCATTTAACCCTGAAAATCTATGCCAAAATATTCAAAATATTCATCAACTTCAGTGGGATTTGTTGCCCTTTCAACATCTTTGAAAATCAGGTCAATTTGAGGAACTGGACTACTGACAGAAGAGCCCAAGTTTGGGTTCCAGTTTTTAAAGTTCTGGTCTTTGTTAATTCTATCAGAAAAAAAAAAAAAAAGGAAAAAAATAACAGTGCATTTTGCCCAAGAATTATCTGTAGTTGTATCAGGTAGGTAATGAGAGACATTGTCAACAGACCACTAAGCTGACCTGGTATAATTTCAGCTTAGCTGATTGGCATTTAATAGCTTTGATGATCAGTTGCTGAAAACTTGCCACATTATCTGTGTGCCATGCTGTCCTGTACACAAGGTGCACAAGTATTTCTCAGGTTCACCTTCAAAGAGGAAAAAAAGGAACTACAATTCTCTGTGAGAGGCTCAGTGCAATAAATGTGATCCTTGATGCTCTGGTTCCAAGCAATGGCTACAGGCCTACATCCTTGCCATGGACAAAGAGACACAAGGAGACTCTGGACAAGTCCTTTCTAGTAGAAAGGACAGAATAACATGATGTAGCAACAGTGCTGCTGTTAATATCCTGATCAAGAAGCCTTCATGAAGTCCTTTCCCATCCAACATTTCTACTATGCTCATGATCATATTTGGGGGTTTCCCTTCCAAGCATACGGGAATCCAGAGAGAAATAAAGTAATGCAAAAACTCCTCAGACTAATTTTTCCTATGCACTTGAGAGTGGAATGAGTATGATATCATTTGGGCTGGAAGCTGGGCCAAGAAAAATGCATTTAGACCCAGAGATCCTCCACACTTCATACTCCCATAGTGGAAGACTTTGATCAGAGTACTCTACATCTGTGTCCACATTGCTCTCCACACGCAAAGGCAGCTCAGCTTACCTCTCGCTCCTAGTAGCTGACACGTGTGATCTGAGGTTTCCCCAAAGTGACAGAGAGGATGGAGTAAAGCTGATCAGAACCGTGCTGCCCTGGCTTTCTTTTATTCATGGCTAATGCATGATGTATCTTTGTGGGGCTCTTCTTGTTCTCTCCATCTTTTCCCCTGGGGTCCTTTGGTCATGCCAATCATTTAAAGTGAGGATAAAGGCAGCTACATAAAGGCACAGTAAGGGAGGGGTAGTGTGCCCTCCAGCTACTTTTCCCATCCGTAGATGATTTTCCCCACACAGTTTTGCTCCTCTAGGCACAGTGGAATACACTTTGATTTTCCATCCTTTCTGAACTCATTATCATCTGAAGTCAGTGACATTGGTATAAATTAACACCTGGTCTCTGTTTCTAACAAAGAGAAAACATACCAGGTGGACATTTAGAAAAATCAATTCCCATGATAAAGCCAAGGATATTAAAAAGAGAGAGAGAGAAAGAAACACACAAAGATTACAGAGCACAGTTCTCCCACAGAAGCAGACAGAGTGGCAGCCAGCCATTGTTCCGAAAGGCAGCATCAGCACCAAGAATCAGATGACTAAGCTCCTGATAATGAATGAACTATTTTTACTATGCTGAAAAAATTCTGGCACTGCAGGAGGATTCAGGATAAAGGAAGCAATTTGAAGGGACTTTTTGAAGGACACCATCAGATACCCTTCTGCTACAAGAAATTCCAGTAGCCTGAAGAGAAGCAATGGTTCTGGGTTTTAGCAGGGGTAGAAGGATACAGGCTTAAATTAGTGTGGACTTGATGAGAACATATGTAATAGCATTCTCTGCTAAATGCCGTCAGTTTGTTGTGAGAGACATGATGCAGTGCTGGTCAGGGTTCAAGCTGGCTCTGAAAAGGCAGAAGAGCCTGGGTATCCTGAGTCTTGTGAGCAAACACATAACTGCAGCATCTTGAAGTGTTACTGCCTGTTCAGCTGCTCACTGTCACCCTTCTGCTGAAAGGTGGGGAGCCTATGCAGAGCTGGAAGGGAACATGGTACCTACAGCTCAGCTGCTGTCATTCACAGTCTGGTAGCTCAGCACAAACCCACTTCATCACAGATCTGGGGAGAGGTAAAATCTCAAAGGAAGATTCACTAGGACGCATCTCCTCACTTGACTGGAGCTTCTTGCTATCACAGCTGCCTTCTAATATTCCATCCAGAGGTAACATGGGCATCTGCATTGCACTGCTGTGTGATGGATGTACCCGTTATGGGTACCCAGTGCATCACACTGTTGCCGTGTGACCCTATGCTAGGCAAAAAGAAGAGAATTATCAAGTGAAGAGAGTTAAGAAAGGGCATTCATAAGTCAATGTTATGTCTGACAGAGTGCTGTTTGACTATATTGGAGTTACAGAAAGACACTTCAGCTCACACTTACCAAAATGAAAGACAGAAATATAAAGAAATTAAAAGGTTCAGATGCCCATACATAAAGTCATACGTATGTATGTATATATATTGAAAAATTAGGGTTGTATGTACTCGCTGGTAAGAAAATGCTAGCAAAGGAGAAGGTTTTACAATGTTAACTGAGCTTTTAAATGGTCTGTTTTCTTCTGGAAAATAGCTTCTGAACTAGAACTCTTTCATTAAAATACACAAAATTTCCCCCTTGATCTTATATATTTTAACTTGTGTGCTAAAAAGTTTGCAATGCTACTGCAAATGATTGCCTCTTTAAAAACCTACTTAGCCGCATCCTCTGAGAAGGACAGCTATAGGCAACCTTCTTTAAAACTAACCTTCCCTTCTACAGCCAAGCACATGGACAGGTTAGGTATCAACTTGGGGTTCTGGAGGCAACAGCACAATTAGGATTGAGTCACCCATATAATTCCACCACACAGAGGTCTAATTTTCTCCAAAAATCAGACTTAGTCAGGACTGAGACTCCAATCCAAGGTTTGCTCTTGCACCTGCAAACCAGGATATCTGCTCTACTGATTTACTGAAGTAATTTTAAACAATATAAACAAAATTGGGGTCAGGTCTAGAGGTCAAAATTTGTGCTTATTTCCTAGCAATTCTATTCCCTTTTATTCTGAAAACTGGGTAAGTCCAAACAGTGTTAGATTTCTTGCATTAAATATCAGACCCAAAGTCCAAGGCTTCAGTGGGGACACGGCATCTACAAAGCCTTCATTAACTGTGCTGTAAAGCTTTGAAGCTCCGCTATGCAACTATTAGCTGATCTTATTTAACAAACAGTGCTGTAGGCCTATGTGTTGTTTGTGACTGAGCAGGTGATGATTTTCTCTTCACTGCCACCAGTCAAGGACTTTCCACTACCAGGACCCAGGCTCCAGCTCTGGGGTCAGAGGTCCAGGCTGTAGCAGGGGAAGAGGGAAATGTTATCTCCATTGATTTCTAGTTCAAAGAAAGCTTTTTGCTTTCACACTTCAAAAAACACAGATTATCAGATCATCTCACAGCCAGGTTAATAGTGGGGTTTGTTTTATTTCATGGTTAACGTGACTGTTATGTTTAGCACTTTCTATTCCTTTCTATTTAGGAATAGAAAGTGCTCGGAGGGCAATTCCCTCTCTGTACGTAAATTCCTTTCCAAATCTATAGCCTGCTAATACTGACAAGATTGTTTTCACTGACTCACAGACTTAAAAACAAACTCTTAAGTCCAGTTTTTCCTTACAGATGAAAGCAATTGTATACATACGGCTACTGTAGAGTGACAAACGGTAGTAAGTTATTTTGCTTACTTTCAAATGCGATGCTGTATTTTAGAGACCAGCTCTAATGCAGCGAATAGCACGTGTGCATCCTGGTTCAGATTGTGAAATCCCATCTTCTGGTGATGGTCATTTGATGAGCAGATGGTAAGAAGTATCCATGTATGCAAAGGCAAGGTCAGGCCCCAGGATGTACTAAACATGACACTGGTACTGCAAGTACAGTAAGTCTCAAGTATACCTGCTGATGACTTCACAGGAAGGGGAGCAGGAAGACAAACAGGATACAAGCTAGGAGAGTGTAAAGGATTATTGCTCTGGTTATAAGATCTAGATTACTTAAAGCAAGACACTCATAGTAAATTCCAGTAAACAGAGGGAGAGGATGGATGCTACGAGAAAGAGGTGACAAAATCGATTCTATGTTGTTTTAAGCATTTCTGAATTTTGTGGATTTCACTGTAAGCCTGATGTCCAGTGGAAATTAAAAAATGCTACAGACCTCACCAAAGACTTTTCGCATTTATCAGTGGAGGTTTGCTCTTCCATTCCTTGCAGACTGATCAACATGAATGCTGTCCCACTGTCCCTGTGGAGTCCAGGGAAGGTAGGATGCACCCTTTGTGGGCTTATTCCCCAAAGATTCCTGAAATCTCAGAAGTCATCCAGACCCAGTGAAATCCACCCAAATGTGGCATATGATCCAACCTAAGAGAGTCCTAAAAGGAGCACAAATAGTGGCTAGGGTATGTAATCACATTGAGAAACTGTTTGGAAAGAGACATGTTTTCTGATTGCTGTGTAAATGGTCCCAAGACTTGCATAAAAGCACTAGCTAACATGACTACACAAACCCTTTACTAGCAAAGGCAAATAAGATAAGGATTTTCTGTTCTGTTGCCATTGAGTCTTTGAAGCAGTGGTAGTCTAGACAAATCAAGTTTTGCTTAACCTCCCGTTACAGATGAAATAAATACACCTAGAAGGAAAACACATAATGTTACAATGTTTTAATTGGAGGGGGAAAAACAGAGTGAGAAGCAAAAAGACCATCACATACAACTCAAAAGGTTTTGTATTTTTCAGTGTCTGTGGTCTGGCAGCTATTTTCAGGGATTACAGTTATTGCGAGGAAACAGCCTATCTCAGAAAGGTAAGAAAGTATAAGAA
>VZTL01023040.1:0-22893 GCA_013400535.1 Scopus umbretta
TTAATAATTCTATGATTCTATCACCACAGATCATCAAAATATATGTCTAGGTCCTCTGGCTACTAGTGATTTCATGTTCCAGTATTTTTGTTACAAATAAAGACGTTTCCTGACAAGAAGGGCTGTGGGTTTTGTTTTGGTTTGTTTTTCTAAGTTATTTGTGCCACTTTTTAGATTCTTTAACTTTTTGCCTACCACTTATGCCAGTGATACTTCAGGAATTTCAGAACATCACTATATAAAGTCTTCTACAACTTATTAGATTTTTGTGTAAAAATGACATTTCTTGCACATGACCTAAACAGATGCCAAGGGTTTTACATCAAGTAGCAGAAATATTAGAAAGGCCATTCAGATAGAATGGACTAAAGTAGTCAGGAAATTATATTTAAAGTATTTAATTTTGTGGCCCCAAAACTATTTTAATATTGTAGTATCAGATTAAACAAGTATTTAATAGCAGATCTATCAGTCAAAGAGAAAATGTTTTCATTAAAAATGTGTGCACCTTAAATACTGATAATGGATGTAAGAAATATTGCAGTAGTACATGCAATCAGAAAAATTTGTTATCTCTTACTTTGTGACCTTTAGATCCTCAAGAAAGGCATAATGCATTTCTGAACACTATGCTGTAAACCTAGATAGGTGTTTATTTTCAAATACACTGTCTTTTTCTGGCATGTAAGATTGTAAGTTTCTTATATAATACAAACAAAATCCCAAAGAAAATTGTAGGAGTTTAATGTATTCATGCCTTAAAATAACAAAATCATAAAAATATTATCCAAATTTGAGCTTTGAAGGCAAACAGTTCTATTGCTTATTACTCTCTAAGTACTGGGGAAAAATATGTGAGATGTCACAACTCCTCATATAGACTAATAAACTTTATTTACAAATTTTCTCTCTTTTTCTTCAAAAATGACAAATGTTTTTTTCTGGTACTACTTTCATAATCCAAAAATTGTATTGGACTTCATGGAGAACCACTGCTTAAATATCTAATTCTGGAGTTGAGGACTATTTTACCCTCCCGAGTTACAACGGTATGAGTTCAGCAAGAAATATAATTTCATTCCTCATACCACTTCATGCAATTTGTCTTTGTAGATTACACACACATAAATGCCTTTTTGCTAGTACAGTTGCAAGTATGTGTTTTTAAAGTGATGTATTTAAATGATGCAAGCTGCTTCTTAGGGTGTGATTTTTTAATAAAACACTGAAAGTGGCTTGAAAAAAAAACCCCAAAAAACAAACAAACAAAAAATGTTGTTACACACCTAGCTATTTAAAGAGATCTTATGAAACCTTGACAACAGCATGAGGTTTGCCAGAGGAGGAAGAGTGGAGACTACTCAGTCATCGGTTGGTGATATCTCAAGGAGTTTAACAGCTGAAACCCAAGAAAAGGGGTGGGTCAGTTGTTTTCCACCTTTTCAGTTGCATTGTCATACCAGGTTCTTTGCTGTGATTTCCTGAAGCTGGAATCCCAGCTTTCATCAGCTTACATCTGCTTTCAATCTTCCTCCTGTCACTACTGCAGGAGTTTCTTGTGAAGAGTAATTGCTAAGACATGTTTTCTATATTGACATGTTGTAATACCAGCTCCTAAACACTACAGCAAGAGTAAGTAAAAGATCAGCCATGCAGTACCTGTTCTAATATTATAGAATTGGGAACAGCTTCCTCCCCCACTTGCACATGAAGTTTAAAGTTGCAGAAATTGCTGGATTTAGACTCATCTAACAGTTCAATGTTTTTCACTAGACAACACTGTGCTCAGAAGACTTACTTTCTTTCTAAATGCAAAGGACAGGAAATGAAACTTGTAATATATCATGGCCTGACTGATGATCACACTATTACAAATTAAAGCCTTCAGTCAGATGTCTCAAGTCATACAAGAAATTAAATACATTTGCTCTGTAAACACTCAAGAGCATCAGTGTACTCCCACAGATGAGCCTTAACTAAATGCAGCAATTAATTTCTATAGTGTTAAAAATCCTGTGTCATGGAGGGGAGGAAAGTGTTGCCAGTTCTGCAACAGTGGAGAAGAGAAAGAACATGTATCAACAGCCTGTAATGTTTGGGGAGGTATTCAAAGTAATGCAGGCAGGTTTTTTATTGAAATATATTCAGGCATAGTTTAATGTTGTTACAGATTTTGGCAGTAGTGCATCACAAGTTAGCTGAAAATGGGTTATCTCTCTTTTTTAATTTAAAAAAAAAAAGTCTACCTAAATACAGGGCCATAAGAATTTTTTTCATGATATTTAATAATTTGAATATACCTTGAAAATTTATTTTGAAGGGAGGAAAAAACCTCTGAAAACAGGAGAGATTGGCTGTGACCACTACAGTGGATGATATGGAGCACTTGAGCAGTGGGAAGGACGAAAGAAATGCAATATATATTCAGATGCTTATGTTGAACTGGTTGAAGTGTTTTATTTCTAGCCTACATTACAAATATCTAAATAGAATATACATTCTAAAGTTCTATAAATTCAAGGTATATTATGGCAATTATTTTTGAATGGCATGTCTGAAAGAGGCAGTAGAACATAGTGTTAGTGCTACAGCTTTGCTGCTGAAAACTGTGCACTGTGGGTAAACATCTCCTGAGGCACTGTTATCTGATGTCAAAAGCTATACTCATCCACTCCATTCATTTTTTATTGCACATGTCAATACTGGTCAGGGTAGAGAACGCTGAACTGTCATTCCTAGTACTATGGGGTTATACAACCAATTCATATCCTAATACTATGCATTTTCTAATTTTCATTGTAATTTACTTAATTACAAGGTCTTCTATAAAGGCTGAACAACCAGTGATTAATTTTTTTTTCTTATTGTACTTATTTTCTTGGCAGTTTAAGGAATAATAAATATTATCATCTTCTGGTTTAGAACTTATATTACAGGTTCTTGAAAGATATGAAAATTTATCTAGAAAAAAATTTAGTTGAGAGGAGATGCTTATTGTAGCTGAAGCACTTAAGTCCATTTTAGGGAAGAAAATTGTACCTGCAGATGTCATACAGTCTAACTGAAACAGTTTGTGGTGGAGTTAGAGGTTTTTGGTGAAGCACAAGAAATTTAATCAGCTCGGAGTGCAGCACCTGCTGTGCTTTTATATTCATAATGAACATTATTACTTACGTTTTGCATTGGTGCATTATACAGTAGGATTTTAATGGAGTGTAAGAATCGTGTAACTCATTGAACAAATGTTGTGTGTCTGTCTGCTGACTGGTCCAGAGGAGATAAGCACAGGCTATTGCAGTCAGCCAGATGAATTGTTGTTCAGTGCCAATATAGATTCTGGCATTTTGGAAGTGAAAGGTTGGGCGTTATCATGAGAGTGGAAGCAAAGAAGTATGTTGAGTTACAGATTTAGTCAACTGCACGTTAAAAGAGGAAAAAGGAACTTTCGTTATGAACATTATTAGCCCTCATAAATACAGTTTTATTTTTACCTCTTACATTGTTTTCTTCCTTTTATTTTATGTATTTTTAAAATATTATCTCTTGTAACACTTTGTTGCAGTTGACTACGTGGCATTCTGATAGTATAGGAGATACGGGGACACTTCAGAAATGTATTAAACCCACAAATTTGTATGTTGAACCCCATTGGTTTATTAGGCTGCACTTCTGGATATTCATTGAACAGTATCACTAATACCATTCTGTCAGTAACATATTGCTTGCCATGTTGCTATTTTCTTGCTGTGCATTTTCTTTTTCATTTCTTCTTCAAAATGTTAGAAGAGTTCATCTGCTCTTCTGAGGCACAAAAGAGGAAAGTGCTTTACTAGTGTTGTGGAAACATCCACTAATGTGTTCATTGAATCCGACATTTACCTAGTTAAATTGCATTTCAGACTGCAAAAGGATCCAAATCTTTGGAGAAAGGATTTTCTCAAGTTATATTTGTAGGAAAGGTTCCTTTTGATTAGAATACACCCAAAAATTAGTAGGCAGCCCAAACCAGGAAGCAAGGTACAGACATTGCAGTCAAAGTTATAATCAAAGATGGCTGTAAATGAGTAGTCAGTCATTCATAAACACTGAAAGGAAGAGAAACCAAAAGTGGCATCTTTGTAGGTCTCTCTTTCTAAAATGCAGTCTTACTGTTTGCTCAAAAAAAGGAAGTTAATTTATGCAAGGTGAGCTTAAGTTGAAAAGTGTTCTTCAGTCTTGATGTGATTAAGTAGTATTTGCTACAAGCTTCAACTGGACCTATGAAAAGGTAACTTTCATGTTCCATTCATGAAATAGAGGATGCAAATGCAAACCAAAATAACATAATGTAAAATTCACAATAGATTTGAATAGAATGGAATATGCTTGCTCAGATAAACTCACTTTTAAGCTTAAGTCATAGTGTTTGAAGCTGTTTGGTATTATTTTGACTAGCCTTTAAAAATTATTTATTTCAACTGCCATTTGTTAACACCAATAAAGACATTAATGATTGAGAGGTCCAGTCCTTCATACCCATTCTTTCTGGAGAAGTTAAATAGTTAAGAAGTTTTTACATTAAGTTATTACTTGAGATCTGGGTTATAGATGAGTTAACCTTTTTCTATAATGAAGGATGCACTGAAGTTATTATTTCAAGCTGTCTGTAGATGCAACCACCACCGCTTCATCAGTGTATTTGTGACCTTTTTTGGATGAACTATATTTGCCATTTTTCCCTTAAATGGAAGCACAGACTCCAGAGAACAAGCTGAGAAATGAGAGTACTTCTATACTCTGCCTCTTTTTGAGTTCTGTTTTTCGAGGACATCAAGGAAACAATTACTTTAGATGCCTTCAGACTTATGTTCTTGCCAGCATAGTTTTGTCCTACGCTATACCTTGTTCATGAAAGTTTATTAAAAACTGCTGTGTAAATTTGCCAAGTCTTTTCATGTTATACAGAGCAAACAACAGTTTTATATTTACAGCTTTAATGTGAGTTTGCTTATAAAAATTCTACCTGTTTTTACTGGAGCAAAATTACATTGGGATATAGGAGATTTTTGCCCTCCGCTGGAAGGCAGACGATGAAACGTTAGCATCTTGTGCGAATTAGTGGAACGTACTTCATCTGCTTGCTGTGAGCAGTTGTGCTCAACTTGGCAGGATTCCTGAAGCAACAAAGTCAAATAGCAGCAATTTTACGTTCCCTTGCTGAGCTGATGAGGGCAGGAATTGATCCACTGCTTTTGTTAAGAAGCTGTTTCTGTTTTAATATCACAGAGATGGTATACCACCTGATCGTTAGATATGGACATTTTATTTGGATTCAGTACAGTTTATACGGTCTTGTATGTGATAAATTATACTGAACTGAGTAAAAGCTGTGGATAACTATACACT
Organism: Scopus umbretta; assembly: GCA_013400535.1. Lineage (NCBI taxonomy): Eukaryota > Metazoa > Chordata > Aves > Pelecaniformes > Scopidae > Scopus > Scopus umbretta. The sequence continues at coordinate 5,386 of VZTL01023040.1, forward strand.
TACAGTAAATACCATATATCAACATATAACTGGATTGTAATGTTAGTTCAACTGCCAGCTCCTTGAGATAAACATTGTGATGTTATTGAACATCATTTTATAGTACTTATATAGTTGGTCACAGTTTACGATTTTGCTTTGTTGTGATTGCAAAGCATCCTCTTGGTGTCTTCATGGCTATGTTAACACACTCTTTTCCTGGTGTCTTTGAGAAATACATCTATCTTTCTCTATCCTGTCTAAGATAATATATTTTACAATTATTCTTCACATGTGCCCTTTTAATTGTCTCTAGCTGTCTTCTTTTTTTCTTATTTCTGTAGAAGTAGGGCTCATTACTGATTAGGTTAAAGTGGATTGATTTTGTATCCCTCACTGTTCATTAGCCTACATCGTTCTTGGATCATGAATTTCAGATAGATGACTTTTTCTTTGAAGTTCTTAGGACTGAAAGATTCTTTCCTTCTTGTTTACGTTCTGCCTCATTGTCTTTTCTTCAGCTCATAAGTGTTATAATTGTTACCTTCTGGATACAGACTTCAAGATTCATATGTTTTCTGCATTAGCAGAATCTTTCTGAACTCCCCCTCTTGTTTTGCCTTACCATTCTTTTCTTTCTGCGGCAGGAGGGAGTAGGTAAAAATAGGATGAAAAAAATAGATATCCTATCAACATCACTTCCTTATATTCTTTGGCTGCAGCATCGACAGTACACACTGAGTAAAGTGATATGTGACCGGCAAATGTTAGTAGGAAAGCAGTTAATGTGTCAACTTGGCTTCTAGCGCTCTTACAGGAATACGGGCCATGCTAATTATTCTTCCTTGGGTGTTTCTATATGTTTTTAGTATTTAAAGATTATTTCAGCAGCAGAAAATCTGAAATAATTGCAAGATTTTGTGAAAATGGATTGCAAGAAAGCAATCAGTGTATTTCTTCATAGGAACACAATTACCTTTATGTTTTTAAGTAAGCTTTTTGAACTCCAGTAATCTCTCACTCATGTCAAGATTTTAGATGTCATTTTTAAAGCTCGATTAGTTGGTAATCATAAATGATGTCATTTTTTATTTATAAAAAAAATTAAACTAAATATTGGAAAAAATACTATTGCTAGGGAATTTTCCTTGAGAGAAGCTACACAAATCCTTCTAGTCAGGACACGACCTTTGTATGAGAGGTCACTGTTCCACTGCCAGCTAATAGATCAGATATCTGACATTTTACACCTTTAGTTGTTTTTAATTGTATTAAATCTTTGGAGATAATACATTTTCAATTCATTTGTGTGCTCTTTAATGAAAATATCAAGTTTTCTGTTCAGCTGAGATAGAATACTTGGTTTTCCAGAAGTCATACACTTTCTTTTCCAAAGGCTCTAAAGAAGCTATGCTTTCATGAAAGGACAGATGCTCAAATGGATAAATAACTGTTTATGACTTAGGAAACAAAGGGCAGAAATATATGCTGTTTTCACAGTGGAAACAGGTCACTAACAGAAGTTCTTAGGTCTATGCTGTTAAATACATTCATATATGATCTGGAAAGCATGACTAGTAAAGTGTCAGTGTCACCCCAGATAAAATTCAGTATAGATCAATATAAATTGTCAGGGGAATTTCTTGATTTTTATCTATGTAACAAGGGACTCGGAGTTAGCTGATGCTACCAAAAATTAAGAAGTTCAAGTTACAATACGAAAATGTCATCTTAGTGTTCAGTACCAGTCAAGAAGAGCAAATACAAGTCTTTGAATTCTTAAGAAAGGAATAAAGACAAAACAGAAAACACTTGTAATGTCACTGCCCTTGTGTTGTCTGCCTTTGTGACCTCCTCTCTGTTTCAGAGAATGCTTTTGCTGCAAAGCATGGGTATCTGAAGTGGTGGTCTGGGGAAATACCACCAGACGTTGATGCTGCTTTGGGAACTCCTCTTCGAAAGACAGGATTCCAGGCTTAGTAGATTTTGGTCTGATCCAGTCATTCTTAGGCTTTTGTATCCTTATCACAAGATTTCACCGAAAAGAAACATTTTTCAAGTTACATCAGTTTAACAGGGGTAACCTCAATTTTCTGTATTGTTATGATTAAGGTAGAATAAGCAATTACATGATTTTTAATTATTATGCTTCAATAAGTTGCATAGCCAGCTTTCCAAGAAAGGTGGGATTGAGGTTTACTACAGTTACATTCATTGTAGTTAATGCATTAAAAAAATGCCTGTCACCTTCTAAAGTAGATCTAATTAATTCTTGATGTTTATTTTACGTTATATAGTAGGTATATACGTTAAAACCTCTGAACTTAAAAGAAACTTATTTTCCTTACAATTCTCCTTAAATTTCCTTAATTTCCTTTAAATTCTTGCGCAAGGCATTTTTTTTCCCTCTCATTCATTTTTACTCAGTTTTCTTAATACGATACATGTCACCTTCTTTAAAAGGTTTTAGATATTATCATTCTGAGTCTAACACAATCCACTTAGTAACAGTATCTCAATAGGTTATTCAATTATTATACTTCAGCAGCCTCTACTTCAGCTGATCCTTTCTCAAAAGACTTGAGGTGATGAATGAAACTTGGAGCCTGTGGTACATTGTCCAATATTTTAATGGATATTTCTATGCTCATTTGGACTTCTAATGTGATGGTATCATCTGATTAGCATTCTGAATTAATATGAAGTGCTTATAATTAAAAAGGCATTGATGGAGAAAATAAAAGCACATGTGAATGCAAAACATATTTCCATCAAAGGATGAATCAACTCTGTTTACTGTTTTACAAATTTAATTAATCTATTTAGTCGTTCCTTACTCTGTGACGTGTGAAACTTGAACACAGCTATACCTTATTTCACAGAGTGTGTCTTTAATAGCACTTGAGCTTTTCTTAAAGGTTGAGTGGCAAAGTCCTATAGATTAGCAATCTCCAAATTTTTTTATTGTGCACCCCATCACTAAAAATTTTAGAGCATACACCCCTAATATATGTATATTCATTTATTTATAACTTACATGTGTTGCTGAAGTTCTAATATTTTCTTCCTGTACCCTAATGGGCTGTCTTGTGTACACCCAAGGGTGTATGCACGCCACTTTGGAGACCACTGCTGTAAGTTCATTTGATGTTGTATGTTAGAAAAAAAATTGTTCACCTCTAAAAAAATTAAATTGTCTTTTTTTAAATGTATGAGTAAGAAAAAGTCAATTAAATTTTCTTTCTCCTTTTCTCAGTTTTTCATATTTTTTCAGTTGTTGCTGCTACTAACGCAGATTCTAATCATAATACTGCCAAAGCTTGAAGATTTCTCTTTTCCTCCATGCCCGTCCATCAAATAACTACTACTCCCACTTCATTTTCACTAGCTATAACGTTTAATGGGGAACAAGCCTTGCCTAGGCTAAGCAGAAAATTTTTTGATTTGTCATTTAGGTTTTTATTTGATACATTTTTTTGACAGTTTCTTTGACCAGTACATGCTTGAGCAAATATTTGTATCAGTGTATTTGTTAATTGGTAGTAGTGAGACTTGAATGGAGAGTAGCTGTAAATGACTCAGAGAGGAGCATAATGAAAAATAAAAGGTAACCCACTTGGAATAACTTGCCCATCAGATGAGTTGTGCTGTTAACCTGTCAACAGTATATTTTACACTGCTTGGATGTATGTCAGGAAAAAAATCTGTTATTTGGAGAATCTCTCTACAGTCTCTCTGAATTTATGGTCTCAATAACGCATTGTTCCCCTAAGTTTCAAATTAAATATGGCTTATGTAAAAAATCATTATTAAACTCATTGAATTTACTTTTGTTGGCTGACTGCTGGCTTTGCTAATTTAAAAGGGCAAATAGCAATACACAGTCTCATGGTTATTTCCAATAAACTATGTTTGCAACCCTTTGTGGTAAGATACACATCTTCATTTTGGAAGTGCTTGAGGTTTGTAGCTAAAGCAGGTCTGAGCACAAACAAGCAAACCTCCTTTCCTTGGGGAATATAACAATTTGAAATGGAAACTAAGAAGGAGGAGAGTCAGGAGCTGCCACAGGTTGCCATCTGCTAGTTTTTATATCTGGATGGTAGTGTGACTCAAGCCTGGAGACGTTATTCCGACTGAAATCTGGCTTGCTCCATCTCTTAAAGAGGCCCCAAGAATATTTCTGTTAGTATAGTTAAGGTGTAACTTGTTGCCAAAAAGAAGTTTGGAGAGTTTGCCTGCTTCAGGACATGAAGACTCCTATCACTCTAGTTTGCCTCAGAAGGTTATACTACAGGGGTTATGCCTGTTTCCTGGTTTGTTTTTTTTTTGTCTTCCTTCTCTCTTGAAGCCTGTAAACTCTTACTCATTTCCTCTCCAAATTAAACAATTCCAGTCTTTTAATCTCTCCTTATATGGAAGTCTCTTCACTGGCTCCAGTGGTTTTTCTCATCTGTCAGTTCTCCTCTCTTATACTTCTGTCAGTCTCACAGAAAGTGAACACAGAATGTGAAGTGAGGAATATTAGTATCACCATTTCCCAGTGTTAATTTCAATCCCATTTATTTATGGGCACGGGTGAAATCCTAGGTAAACCTATTAAGTCAGTAGAACATTTCTTTTCTCTTCAATGGGGCAATGATATATTCTCTAAACATTTTGCTTATCTTTTTGACCTTCACATCTATCTGGCCAGGCACTGGAGATGTTTCCATGATGAGTCATTCTTGAATTATTGTAATCCATTTAAAAAATGGATTATTGCTCAGTTCAGAGCAATAATTTATTTATTTCTGCCACGTTGTATCATCTTGGGCATTTCATGTGGAAATTATCCATTTACTTAGCATTGTTAGGTTCCCTTCTCCCTTTTCTTGTCTTCTCCTGGAAAGACTAAAGTGGGGATGAGAAAATGCAACAGTTATATACAGTCATGCATACAGACAAGGAACAGAAATTCCTTGTCTCTGAAGGTCCCATATCAAAGATATGAGACCTGAAGAAAGCATTATTAATAAGGCAGACACAGAAGCATGTGCCAGAAGTAGTTGTGTATTTCCAGCTTTAGTTGTTTCATCACCTTCCCAGGGCTTGAGATGGGGCTGACTGGCCTGTAGTTCCCTGGGTCCTCGTTCTTGCCCTTCTTGAAGGTAGAAGTGACACTTGTTTTCCTCCAGTCTTTGGGCACTTCCCCCAGTCACCATGATTTTTCAAAGATCACTGAGAGTGGCCTCAGAGTGACATCAGCCAGATCCCTCAGCACTTCTGGGTGCATCCCATCAGGGCCCATGGACATCTGATGGTATAATGCAAAAAAACCAAACCCACCTGTGTATATTCTGTATATAATGATATATATTTATGAATTCTTAGGGTAATTTAAAGAGATATCTAAACTTTTGCAGATCATTCACGTTAGAAAGTGTTAAAAATAGTTTAACATACACAGAAGTTCCTTAGTGAGTTCAGCATAAGATTGTGTTTTTAATTCCATTATACTTTTAGCCATCAGCATTTATTCACCATGTATACTTTTAGTCATTAGCACTTATTCACCATATAACAAACCATTTTCTTAGAAACCTAAAGGAATTGGGTAAGTCTTACAAGTGCTATTAATTCTTTTTGAACACCTTTTTTTGAGATGTATGATTCTAAAAGTAACCATGTAATCCATCACTTGATTTTTTTATTTTTTTTTTTTTTTCCTAGAAGCCTTGGAAAAGAACTGTGAAGATCTTACAAAACAAAGTCAGGAAATAAAGATGTAACAGAGTCATAGTGTTTACTTTATTATATGAATTTAGATTAGTGTGAGCACAGAAAACAAGCAAGAGGCTTTATTTTTAATTTGGAGCTGCTACTTATTGCCAGTAGTCAGAGTTTACCTTACTTGAATGCCTCCCATGCTGGCTCATTTTCTCCCTTCCCAGCACTCTCCTGCCCCTCCCAGCCCCGCTGCCCCTCCCGCTGAGGAGGTAGTTGTTGGCCAGCAAAGGCTGGGCACGAAGTCCTGTTCGTTCCTGCTGTGCCACTGCTTGCAGCTACTAGTCTTGAGCGTCATTGACCAAAATGCATAGACATCTCCTGGCCTCCATCTCCCTAATCTCTGAGATCTTCTCCTATTTCCTGCTTAGAGGTAACATACTGGATCTTCACCTTTGTCTTTCCAGCCCCCCTTCTTCTTTCTGAGATGACTGTTTCTTTTTGGGGTCCTTTCTTTTCCACCTCCTCTTCTTTCTAGACCCCCAAGCTCATGGTGTTCTAACCTAGATACTCTGTGTGCAGAAGCACAACGTGTGATCAGCCTTGTCGTTGGTGGTTCAGTTTCCTGTTTCAGTTTCCTGGGCATGCCACTTTTGATTAGTCTGGGTGTTACAAAAAATTGTAACTAACCTGTACCAGATGCAGTTGCAAGTAGCAGGCTTCTGCTTGAGAGTTCAAAATTAAATTCTGAAAATTCATCTCCCCGTCCATCCCTGCCTCCTACAGCCAATTACCTGCCAACTGTTAGCATTCATAATTTAAGGGTTTTTTTTACCTAAAACATTGGGATAAAGCAATAATAGGTAAGGAAAATGAAACAAAATTTATTGGATTGGAAAGATTTTCCTGCATGCAAAATTTAGAGTGGTGCAGTAGTCGCATACATATCCAGAAAGCTCATTAGATCAAAATTTTCCATATCCAAGTTTCCTTGGGGGTGCTGGTTGACAGCTAGCNGAGCAGAACAAATAAAGAAACAGAGTGATTATAAATCTGTTCATGTCTAGATATTAGGAAGTTGTAATTTCTATTATTTATTAGGGGCTGATAATCTTAGTTTAATTTTTAAAACACGTTTCAAGATGGAGATCAGAGATCAAATCTTTGGCTTGTATGAACTGCCCTAACTCTGTTGACTTTTATGGTCTGACAACTCAGATGTCTTTGATTGCCAGGATGGAATACCAAAAAGAATTAAATGCTTTCCTTTCTCTTAGCCCAGTGAAATTGTATATACAGTCATTATTTTTTGTGGTTTAATCAGTGCTTGAAGTGGACTAGTGTATAATGGTGTGTTAGATTTATTTTTTTTAAAGTGGTGAATGCTAGCAGTTCTGGTAAGGAAAGACTCGGTTATGAGTGCTTGCAGGAAGTCAACAGGATACATTACTCTTAAAGGCATTCCAAATGGGAGGGGGTAGCAGGAGAATATCAGCTTTTCATAGCTGCAAGATACTGCTAATCATGTGGTTGATGGTTTCTTGTGCTGTGAGAGGCATGGATACCAGATGACAGCTCCCATTACATGAAGCTCTATTGCTTGTAATAGCAGGATCTCACCTTTGCTAATAGTTCAGAGCCCTTTTGGACTTGGAACTCAAAACGATCAGTAAATAATTTGCCTCTTTCTGAAAGCAGGACCTTGTTCCTGTGAGTTGCAATGACTTCTTGTTCTCATTTCCAGCTGTGCTGAATGATAGATCTGCTCCTGAGCTCAAAACAAGGAGTACTAGCCATTAACACAAAGTTATTAACAGACTTGATGAAATAGTCTTGTCAAAACTGTTGTAGTTTCAATGTCTGTGTTTTGATGATACTAGGAATGCTTAAATAGATGATGACAAGTTAGCCTGAGAGTTAACAGTGTAGTAGTATCATATTGAGAACATAATACTGCAAACTGTTCTGCAGAGTAGTAAGTTTTTCAGGATACAGTTGTAGGCATATTTGGAACCCCTTCTTTTTTTTTACTGCACAATTTTACGTACAGCCAGAAAGTTGCCTTCACAGCATCAGTGCTCTGTCATAACAAAAGGATAGCCTCACATTACAGAAGCTTTTTGTTAATAAGAAAGGTCTCCATTTAATTTGAAAAAAATATACATATTTTTCTCTTCATTAGCAGGGTTTTTAATTTTTTTTTTTTTTGGTCAACAACATGGGAGTATTCTGAAAGCTAAAATTTGATTCTTAGTGCCTATATGAAAGCCTCTCTAGACATGTAATTTTAAAAAGTAACAAATTACAAGATGATGGAAGAAGTTTAAAAGAAGAACCTAACTTGTATAAGACTGCTTATGGAATTGCATGCTCTGAAAATTTAAGCTGTGCTAGGTTTAGCCATAGAAAGTCAACTATGCCATACAGCTGGCAGAATAAGAAATATGAATTATCCATGCTTATACAGATTAAAGATTTGTGTAATTTGCTGGTTAACATAGTTCTTCCAGATTAAGTTCTAATGACACACTAATTTCAGTGAGTAGCACTCTGAAATAACATCATTTCATGAGACGAGAAAACAGAATGCTGTCTGCAGAGCCTGATGAGAACATGTAAATCTGAAGCCTAGAAAAACACTATTTTTAAGGTAAAAATTAAAATGTAAAACACTTCCATGCCTTTCAACAGAGTGGAGCATTGCCAAAACAGTTTCAAAAGAATGAGAAAGAATGATGTTTTGTATTCTTATTGTTGTATTCTGCAATACTTGCCAAATGTAAAGCTTTCTTAAAATAAAATGCGTTTTTCCGCCTTCCTTTTTATTTTTGAATATTTATCATGTCAGTATAAAATGATATGGCTTTTTTTAATGTGCCATTGTATAAAGTGATATGATAAGTTCCAGTTATTCAGCCAGGAGGGCTGAAATGTAGAAAAACAACGGTATTTGTCACTGCTTATCTTTACCATTGGGGTTTTTTTGGTTGTTTTTTTTAATAATGCTGGAAGCATCCTAGAACTTGCCTCAGTTACCTTTTCAACCAACAGATTGGTGTTCATTATCTAGTAGTTTGTTGTTAAGTTCACTTTCTGGCTGACCTTCTCTATGGGTGGTGCTTAAGAGTATCTTTAAGCTGTGGAGTAAGTCCTCTAGTAGTGGTTTGCTGGGATGCTGCTCTACACTCCCTTGTATTCCAGCCCCAAAACTCAATACAAAGGTATGTTCTAACAGCCCTTCACTATTCCCTGAAACTGTTTCCTGCTTTTCCATGCTTTGTCTTTGCTTTCTGGAGCTTCTAAGCATAACTTTCAGGACCCTTCAGTTCAGGTGGACCCTTCATTACTACCTCCTGCTCTTTTATCGTCACAGAAATATAGTTCAGGTATTCTCAGAGTTCACGATAAGTGAACATTTTTTCCCAGTCAACTCGTCCCTGATGAATTTTAACTCCAGTAGTGTTGTAGCAGATATGACAGATATACCATGAAAACAGCAGCCTAACTTGCTGCAGAGCTGTTTAAATCCAGACATAATTCAGCACAGACAGTTTACTTTTCTGTCAGGGAAAAAAGACCCGATGTTAATTCAGTAATCAGTTAAACACTTAGGCAAAATTTGAGCTTCCATTAAAAGGCAATTTCTATGAAAATTGATCATCTCTGTTTTGCAACATGTACTGTACAAGAAATGTTAAGGATATTTAAGTTGAAGGACATTTACATGTAAAAAACTAAATATGTAATACTGCATGTGTGTTTATAATAACTGGTACAGCTTCAAGTTCAGTACTTCGGGTGGTTTCTTTACATTTAATTTCTGCCTTCCTAAAATTACATTTAACATTATTACTGCTAAGTGTGGTATTTGTTTTAATACCACATATATTTATAATGTGATCTAAACAAAAGATATAATAAAATAATTTCTGAATTACTTTTCTTGGGAGTAGAAGCATTTTTTTATTACAAGAGCACGAGCTATGATAATCCATTAATTAATTTGCAGGGAGACTGGAAGGTTCAGTTACAGCTTTAATAGAAAGGATATCAATTATTTCTTCACCATTTGTGAAGGGGTGGTGGGGGACGGCAAGAGACCAATACAACAAAAATGGAGTTGAGAGAATGATGCTCAACAGCAAAATACTTTCCATCCACTTAGCAACCTCAGATGGAACTGAATTCAGGACACAGGAAGAGAGGCAAATGATCAAATCCTTAAGGCAAAACTGCTTGTGGGAGGTTTTAATTTCAGATTTGCTTCTACAGAGGTATTGATACTTACTTTTCACAAAAGCTAGCATTTTAATATAAAGACACTTTAAAGTATTTTTAATCCATTATCTACATTATTAAGCTAAATTGAAGTTACTGCTTTTTCTAAGCCTAGTTGTGTTTTTACTGCATTGTTCCATGCTATTTGAAAAACCATCCAGTAAATCCATGTAAAACTACTCTCCAGTCTTCCAATTCAGCAAACTTCATTTTCTCAAAAGAATTTAAATACATGCATAACTTTAGGTAGGTATTCCAGGAAATAGGCATAAACTTACATACATACCTAAATCCTTTGCTAGATTGAGACTTACACTATTTTTATGTTACATGTCACTCCTGTTTTAATAGTGCCTTAATTATTACTTGTATGCTTTTAGAAACAACCTCAGGAAAGTCTATTTTTATAAACAAAAAGTTTGCATATATAAAATTTACACACATTATCAAAATTCATAGTTATCATGTCTGAGGGTCTTATAGCAGCGTCTTGCTTGTCTTCTCCCTTGGGGAGAAATGCATGCCGAGTATCTTGTTTTAATAAGCTTTTTGGTTTTATATTTGTTATATGCAAATTTAAACTAGAGACACAATAGCAAAGAAGTGTACATTGCAGTTCTGTTGGAAGCTGATGGGGCATGGTGTTCCAGTTTGGTGGTTATCCTTGACAAAGCTCTCACATACATAGCTTTTCCACGATCATTTAATTATGCACAGAAGTGGAGATGTTAGTTGCAGTATTATTCATGAAGATGTAGGTAGATATGCTGTGCAAAATCCAGAATCAGAAGTCCTGAACAGAAAGGCTGGGGCTCTGAACTTAGACTGAAACTCTGAACGAAACAAGTAGAGAGATTCGAAGGTTTAGTGATATTTATAGCGGTCTGCATTGCTGAGGAGGTATGTTGTAGCGTGCCGTATGGCTGGGGTTTCCAAAATGCTGAAGACATGTCTTCATGTGTATATCACAGTTTCATAGTCCAGGCAAGAGGAGGGGAAAGTGTGAATTGCCAAGGCCCAAAATGACTCCTTGGTAGTCTCTAGGAGAACAGGTAACAGAAAATCTTGTCAGTTGCTTCCATATGAGATAACAGTGGAGAATCCAACCTCCTAAACTGTAGGCTGACCAGCACAGATGCTAGTGTGTATTTTCTATGCAGAGAGGTTACAGCATAGTTGTGAACTCCTGAAAGTGTTTTCCTTGCTCTTCCTTTTCCAGTTCAACTTTTATTTAGGTTCAGTATGATTTTCATCTATAATTTGATCTCGTCCAGCTGCTGGTCTATCATAGCTTAATTGGCATCCATATGTGGTAGGGCCATAGGGGTGTCTGTTGCGTGACTGTGGCACCTTTTCCTCCTGGTGGCTGGATGTTGGTGATATAGAGGCCCAGCAAAATGAATCCTTCTCAGACTCCACAAACCAATGATCTACTGGGGAGGTGTTGTCCTAGTTTCTATGATATATCTTCAATATGAAATTAAATAGGGAAGTTAATATGCCTGTATTTTGTTCTGTTTGTACAAGTGAAGAATAAATATGTATTTTTATATTTTAAATAACATCAAAATGTATTTTAAAGTTTGAGTGCTTGATCCTTCTAATGTATTCTTTGGTTTGGTCGAAATTGCAGAAGAACATCTGGGTATATGCACAGAAAAGATGGACTTGAAGTCCTAGACAAAGTAAAAACACAAAAATTCCGTTCGACATCTAAAATGCGTTCTGATGATTAGCGTTTTCTGCTATACCAAGGACAGCATTACCATTACAGAGTGAGCATTGCCTTAACAGCAGTGAACTTGTCCACTGTAGTCTTGAGAAAAATAGAAACATAACAAACTTGAACGAGTACCCTTACAAGTTTGGAAGCCCTCAAGGCTGAAAAAAATGTCTGGCCTAACATTGTTAAATAAATATAAACCGATTTCATTTTAGATTTGGGGTGTTCTAACATGTCAGACTGTTTTATGAAGTCCTAATTTTATGAATTAAGTAAACCTTTTAACATGACTTATGATGAAAACTAGGAACAGAATGATTCTGGGAAAAGAAAATGAAATCCTGAATTAAACACACTGTTAGGTGACTTGGATAGTTTTAATAAAAATTTAAAAAAGAAGGTTTGATATCACTGGAGTCATTGGATACTTTTGTGATGGTGTTGCAAATACCTCTGTTAAAAGATCCCTAGACTGGAAACTGGTTGAGACTAGAAACATGTTTTTCCGTGGACATTTTGGGAGAAGTTTTTTCTGAAGAGTAGAATTTTTGTGCACAGAAGAAACTCAGTCCAGGGCATAGGTCTTTATTGGCACTCCACTCTAACATATGCAGATTTTTGGTCCTTTTTTCATTAATACACAAGGAACAACCCAGGGATTAAGGGTATTTGGATCTTTTAGGAATTCATTTTAACCGAACCATTAAAAAAAATTTTTTTTTTCCTCTCAGTTGCGAATCAGGAATGTATTTCTGTTGGGAGACAAAGCATTTCTATCAAGTGGCTACATACCTGGTTCTTTCATACCGATATCTGTGAAGAGTAAGCACACACAAGCACACACTTACATCACCTGTTTAAATGGCAGTCTGAATGAGATCAAATATTTGCATATGTGCTTAATGTTTAACAATATTTGGCAGATACTATTTTTCATTAGACTACCTGATATATGTTTAACTTAATAAGAAAAGAAAGTACTTTGTTAAAGTATATTTTTTAAAGTATTGTGGTACTGGCTGCCTCTGTATGCTAAATAGTTCTTAAAACACTGTCATTGTTTATTTTTATAGTTTACACTAGTGCCCTTAACTAGCCCCTGTAACTTTTGCAGCTCTTACACTTGTTGCAAGCTCTTTGCACATCACTTTGAAAGGATTGATACTTCAGGAAATGTACAGCAGTCTTCCAGACTGCTCTGCAAGGTTTTTGTCTTTGTTGGTGATTGGGTGTATAATTAGGTGTTTTCTTTTTAAACTCTTAACGCATATTTTCAACTTGAGCAATCATTTCACTGATACCAACACAGGCTGCTGAAAAAGATACACCAAATGGTCAGCTGAAATGGCCTATTTTTGATACATTCTCCTTTACTTGTCTAAAAAAAAAAAAAGTTTCTTTACTGGATGTATTCAGTTTATCTTATGTATGTAGACCTTTACAGTCTGTAAAAGAGTATGTTGAAAATTTTCCAGCATTTGGTTGAACTCTGTCAATTTCTGATAAATGTTTGATATGCTACTATCCTCCTGTGTTTTATTGGAAAAGATATTATCAGAGAAGTTATTGCCGCAAGTTTGTAAAAGCAGCTTTATTCTTTTTCCAGTGGTCATTGTATATGGTATATGATATATGATATACTGTTGGTTGATGGTATATCAATCAACCTTTTCTCTTCAAAATCAAGCATAATGATGAATACAAAATTCAGAGTTCATCATCATAGTGACCAAAAGTTGTTTTGCTTTGTTCTGTAATGAAGTACCACATAAATGTAGCATATTAGTTATGTTACTAATTTTACTCATTTCTGAATGATCTTAATACAGCTTCTGCTACATTTGAAGACTTTCAAATCCGGCCCCATGCTCTTTTTGTTCATTCGTATCGAGCACCAGCCTTCTGTGACCATTGTGGAGAAATGCTGTGGGGGCTGGTGCGTCAGGGACTCAAATGTGAAGGTAAGCTGCAGGGAGATGTGATTTTCAGTCTCAGGAAGAGACCCAGATGTTCCACTTATGCATGTTGTCTCTGCTGCTTTTAAATTGGTTAGGCATCAGAAAAAAAAATACAGTAGGTAGAGACAGTAAGAACAATCAAAATAATTAACTGATGAACGAACTAATCCTTTTGACTGCTTTGAGGCCTCCTAGATATGGCACTCTAACCTGGAGTGCAAAAAAAATTGATCTCTGTGTATTTTTAAGAAACGGTTTTCTGTGTCTTACACTTCCCTTATGAGCCTGAGCCTGTATCTAGTTCTGTATCACATTAATTCAGATCATTTAACTGAAATTACTCAGTCTATGAGGTTGTAATAGCTATCTTTTCTCATTTTGCCACAACTATTTGACACCTGGCAGACTGTATCCAGTGGAAAATACCATTTCCAGTAAAAGACTTCCTTACCTTCCAAATGTGGATCACAGAAATTTCTTGCACTTCGAGACCATAGATTTTTTGAAAAATAAAAGAACAAACACTGGTTATAGATATAACTACTCAGAGCTCATAACATTAACTCTCTAAAAAATTGTAGAATATAGGAACTAAACCAGCAGGGTAGAGGAAAAAAGTTTAATCAAAAATAATGGTGGTGTTCTTGAACTATTGTTGAAAAAAAAAAAATTTGCTTTTTTCAGTAATAAACCATGGTTTTAAATTTCTCTTTTTCAGGATGTGGTCTAAATTACCATAATAGATGTGCATTTAAAATCCCTAACAACTGCAGTGGTGTACGGAAAAGGCGCCTGTCAAACGTTTCCCTAACAGGACTCAGCACTGTTCGGACAGTTTCTGCAGAACCCTCGCCCAGTGTGCCAGATGAAGCCCTTCTGGTATGGGATTCCCTAGCTATAGAGGCCATGGGTGTTGCTGCTAAGAAACTGACATTTAGCGCTACAGGATCTGGTTTTGCCTGTTATAGACTACAGAGGAGGGTGGTATGTAAATTATAAAGCATTGCTATGAGAAAAAGCATCTTGATGTAAAAGGGAGGTCACCAGCTTAAGGTACGTGTTTTTAAGGTATGTGGCACTTCTGACACTCCCAGTAGCCTCCTCCCTTTGGCAAGAATTCGGTTATTTTGAAGGTCTCAAACTGCCACCCATGCTAGCATGAGTAGGTGCATCTTGGAGGATGTCTTCTCTGGAACTAGAAGTTGAATTTCTTCTGTATCAGACCAATATATCATTGGTTTATGATATAGGAAAGATTGGCCTCAGGTGAACACTGTGACTCAAACACCACCATATCAAACTGAGTTTCTGTAACAGTCAAGGCTGTAATTAATTAGTTGGAGCCTGTGAATTGAGCATATTTTTAAGTGTTCAGAAGAAAGTAGGAGAAATCTCCATTATTTCCTTAAACAGATCCTTGTGATGAATGTATGTATAGATCTGTGTATATGTGTGTAGACGTACAGTGTACATACACGGGCACATTTAAATATATAGTATACTTGTATATGCACTAATACAGCAGTTTTCCATCATGAAAACAGCTCTTCTGAGGACAAAACATAATGACTGGAGTAAATTAGAATTATATGTATTCTTTTGTCTTTGGCATATTTGCTCCTTTTAAAGCTCATGGTCATAATATACTTGAATAGTTAAGAGTTTACATTGTGTGTAAATGAATCCACTCCTAAATGAAAGTTTTGAAAACCTTAACGTTTAAGAGAGAGGAAAGAATGTAGACATACACGCAACAATTATCATGTTTTCCTCTCAATTAGAATATTAAACTTATAAAACTTGACATACTAAAAGGACACTATTGCAAATGATATAGACCTGGTGTAGACCTGTTCGTATCATCTATGAACCATAATTATGTACTTATGCTACTGATTATCATTAGCCTAAAGCTACTTGGAAATTAAGGTTCACATTAGGAATCTGTATTTTTAATTGAAAAGCTGCATAAATGAGTAAGGTGCTTAAGTTCTGCAAAAGCTGCAGCAAGAAATCTGTATAGATTATTCATAATTCTCAGTAGGTTGTGTCAGAAGTGCTGACTTATTCAGACCAAAACAGAAAATTTTGAGGAAGGCTGGCCCTAATTCTGAATTGTTTCTGGAATTTTGGTTAAAATAATTGTATGAGTGAGTGTCCTGGTATACTCACTGTAAATATTCACTGCGGTGTACAGTTACAAGATAGCAAAAAATTTCAGTTTGAAAACATTTTTAATTTTATGACTGTTGTTTGCTGATACATTCTGATATGAAATACCTGTTTTGCAAAGCTACACATTTTAAAAATGTTGAAAAGTTAAAATTGCCAATGAAGTAAGTTTCATATATACTGCAGGCTGTGCTTCTCTAAGAACTTGTAATCATCAGCGTACCCGTGCTCATGATTCAGAACATCACACTTGCGCACACACACATGCATGCACAAAGAAAATATGTTTACAGTAGATACAGGGAAGGGCATTAGCCTAGAGAAAGGAAATAGATTTCTGATTTCACCTTTATTTCAGGAAATCATGGTATCATTTACCAGATTTTCAGAAGTGCTTTCACATATGGCTTCTATATGTCTTTTTTTTTTTTTTTTTTTGTTTTGTTTTGGGTTTTTTGCATTGAATGTATTTCATTTTTTCCCCCCTTTTTTTAAAGTGTGCATAAGCTTTGTCAGTTCTCCTGTATCAAATCTGTCCTTTGGACTCCATTCTTCCGCAGTACTTGTGAGATAAGTTTTATGGCAGTTTATACTGTGGTACCGATCGAAGCATGCACTTTGGAATGTGTTTCATTTTTCTACAGTCTGTGATTATACTAAGAAACATCATCCTCGTTCACAAAATCATATCATTCTTTATTAGTATTGGTGTGGCACTTGAATTGCTGATAACAAAATACAACTTCTGTTTGGGAACACTGAATTCAATTAGATATCTGTGAGTTCTTTAAATAGGACTAAAATAACTGTTATTTTTACCCCTATTTGCTACATAGACTCAGAGCGGTTGAGAGAGAAGGAGTTTCTGGAGACCTTTCATAGATGGAATTATTAACTGAGTTATGTTTTCAGGACATTTTGTCGATGTTGTGTGAACCAGAAAGAAGCCAACTTTAGCTCACAGTGTTAAATTCAGCTTGTAAGTCTGGCTTCTGGAAAAATGCCTCTTATGGAGTAAAGAAGTTAGGCCCTAACTTAGGAAATTGTGGCATTTGAAAAAATCTTCGAGACAGGATAACGTGGAATCCTACAAAGGGTACTTTAATTATCCTTTCATAGGGAACCACCACACACAGACACAGCTTCAGTATAAATGTTATCATTTGCCAATAAAGCATTTCATTTGAGCTGAAAATTGACTGGGGGCTACATTTAAGTGCAGCTTTAAAAATATGTCTCCAAAGAATAAAATCTGGGAAATATCCTTTTACTGATTCTTAACCTAGTAGTGTAAAATTCATCAAACAGAAATGCTAAAAACACGTACAACTAGGAGGATGCTATGTAACCCAGATTTTTACCTGGCATAGCTCAAATGCAATTCTTTTGCATTCTATTCTAAAACATAGACTGAAAGTATAAAATAATCACACATTCATGCTTGCTTCTAAAGTAACATTATTTTCTTTTTTCCCCCCTTATTTCTTCGTTCTATTTTTTCTTCTTTCCAACCTCCTGTCTCAGTCTTCTGTCAGCCCTGGCTATGAGGTATGTACTGAATTTGCTTTACTGCCTATCATACTATCAGGAATCTTTTACGATTATCAGTGTTAATGTGAAGAAAAATGCAGGAATTTAATCAGATTAGTATTTCACCATCTTTAGAACTCAAAAGCAATTTTTTTTTTTTTT